>JBAKBP010029385.1:0-27212 GCA_037953745.1 Lithodes maja
ATACTGTCTCTCATCCTCAACTTCTTCTCTTTCATTCCTCTTATCTTTTAATGTCACAACACTCCCTTTGGGTTCTGCACACGATTTCATATCGGCCCATCGTATTATGTGCGTCGCTCTCCGAGATATTTACATGTATTTAGAATAGGTTTGAGGGTTCTTAGTTAGTAGAGGTTAAGAACTCGGTGCGTGTCTCCATTATTGATTTAGTGCTCTGCTGGGTTATTTAATGCTAGACTGGGATAAGGCTTCTGTTGTCGTCATCAGCGATGTGTGTACGGTTCGCTTATACCTACACGACTTCGACGGTTTCTGTGGTAGCCTAGGTTGTCTTTTTGGTTGTGCCTTTTGCGAGTGCAGCATCGTTTGGTAAGAGGGCATTAGCCTACTTCCTTGTCACACAGTGCTGCCTCTTTGCTTGACTTTAGAGGGATCGCCAGGGTAGAACCAGATACTTGAGATCTGGATCTACCAAGAGAGCATCCCCGTCATTTAACGTAACTTTAATCATACCGCCTTAAGGACAACGCTAGGCTATGAGCCAGTCTTGCTCAGCCACAGTTTCCTAACCTTGATATCCCAGCTAGACTTTATTCACCTAGCAGACACTAGTTAGGATATGAGCTCTTTATGATATGTATGCATTATTATTCACGGCATTTATGAGTCTAGGTTGTTGTTGAGTTGCACAACCATAGTAGACTGTTTCGTTGATGAGGAAGCATTTCTTTTAGTGTCGAACATTACTGCCGTTGCGCATTTATAATATTCTCGTGTCAGTTAACATTATATGTCCTATCTTTTTGTGTACTCCGTATACACGTTGGGTGTCCTGCCTCCTGCCTTTCTATAATTTAAGATATGAGCATCTTATGAGCATCAGACTTTCTTCAGAAGTTTCCAAGTCTATGCTGTAGGACTAGACTTCACTTTCTTTCAGATAGGAGTGAAGAGTTTATTGTTGTTTAGAGTAACTATATTGAAGCATCTTTTTATTGTATTATATCTTGCATTGATTTAATTGATCTTTCCATAGCTTCCCTTTTGTGCATTTTAACGTAACTTGCATCTTGATTGTTATCAGGCTACACCAGTGTGGGTTAGCCTGGAGTAGAGTATATTTATGCCCAGTTAAGCATACCCCGTTATCGCAGATTAACTCTGGAGGGACTAGGTGTTTTTTTGTTAGCCGGCATATAAGTTCAAGGGTTTGGATCTAGCGTACGTACCGTTGTTGCATAGTGCCCTATTACTAGTCCAACCATTAAGTGCCCTTGTTTTATTCGTAGCCCCGGTCGTAACAATATATATATATATATATATATATATATATATATATATACAGGGTGTCCCAGGAGGAAAGGTCATAACTTTGGTAAATGATAAAACAAGGTATTCTAAGCCTAACATGTTCAATAAGACATATTCGAAGTCTCAAGCAGCATTGAGATATTACATGTTGAAAATTACGTTTTCCTACGTATTTCCCCATAAATGTGGCCTAGCTACCTAGTGTCTACCACATCTCCATCTAACTCCAAATATTTTACCATGTTATTATACAGATATTATAATTCTGTAGGATACAAAATGATTCGATACATAATAGCTCACTTTGGAAACTATTTGACATCAAAGAGTCCATTACTGTGATGCGGGGGAGGACACTACATAGGATCTTCAATATCTATTTAATGGTTGAGATTTGGACTTTTTCTTAGGGAACATTTTATGGTTAGAATACCTTGTTTTATCAATTCCCAAAGTTATGACCTTTCCTCCTGAGACACCCTGTTTATATATATATATATATATATATATATATGTATATATATATATATATATATATGTATATATATATATATATATATATTAAGTATATAATTATCACAATACACTGAGCCACTAAATGTTTTAATCTCTCAGTGGGGTTCGAACCGCCGACCGTCAAGACGATAGCCGACACTTTAACCAACTCCACCACGGCAGTCTAAAAGACACTCAAGCTTCTATCCTATTTATGTTAAGGAGAAGGGAAACCCACTAGGCGGATGTAATTTCAATGCATACCTAGTCGTAGGATCCATATTCCAGAATACCATCAAGGATTTTTAAGTGTCCCGACGCAACTCGGGCAAAAATTGAAGTTTGGCCCGTGAGTGTCTTTTAGACTGCCGTGGTGGAGTTGGTTAAAGCGTTGGCTATCGTCCTGACGGTCGGCGGTTCGAACCCCACTGAGAGATTAAAACATTTAGTAGCTCAAATGTATTTGTGATAATTATATACTTAATATGTATGACTCTCATGCTTGGTGGGTTAGGATTAAATGAAATCAATTTCGGCCCGAGTTGCGTCGGGACACTTAGAAATTCTTGTATGGTATTGTGGAATATGGATCCTACGACTAGGTATGAATTGAAATTACATTTGCCTAGTGGGTTTCCCCTCTCCTTAACATAAATAGGATAGCAGGTTGAGTGTCTTTTAGACTGCCGTGGTGGAGTTGGTTAAACGTCAGCTATCGTCCTGACGGTCGGCGGTTCGAACCCCACTGAGAGATTAAAACATAATTATACAGTATATATATATATATATATATATATATATAAATATATATATATATATATATATATATATATAAATATATATATATATATACAGGATTTATATATATATATATATATATATATTTACTCGCATTTTTGCCATTTATTTTGGCTATCATTAGACGATTTTAGTCAGATTATTAATATGTGTGAAACAGAGGCAAAATTGAGTGTTTTAACCCATTTGATTCCTAGAAATCCTTCCTAAACTGCATACTATCGTTTAATGATAGCCCAAATATACTATCAAAGGTCGTCATGATTCTCAAGGGGTTAACAGTAGCTATTAACGGGGTGTAACTGTTGGTGGGTGCAGATATGGCAACACCTACAATATCTTACTCGATCTAGCTTTGCCTAACGGTAACTGACCGAGTCTTCTTTAACCTACTTTGCCTAATTTCATGTCAAACTAACAAATAAATGCAAATTGAATACATCAGAGCGTGATTGTATGTATTTAGAGAGTCAGACAGGGAGGATGTTGTTTTCCATAATTATGTCTAATGGGTTGCATATACAATGATTGCATCCGGGTCCAGACCCAAGATTATTATGGTCATGGTTGCAAAGTTTTTGAGGTATTTCCTGCCAGTAAGCTATTCATAATGCACCTTTATAACAGGCTGATAAAGAGTTCAACGACGGCGTAGTGGTAAGGTATATCGCCTCAGGTTAAGCCAAAAATATTCCCCCTCCTATTATGGATGTGATGACAGAGATTTAGCCAGACGAAACCTTGGCTGGGATTTGGAGGTTCCAGGGGTTGTGAGGGTAATACACTGGTTGTTGGTAGATACCAGGGATAGAGGTCATTACTTTCGTCAGTAATCAATACTTGTGGCAGGAAAGCTTAGCCGGCCACAAGGGGGAGACGCCCGTTGCTAAAATGTATTGTGATTATAATTGAGTTAATGTTAAAAGAGAATAGGTAATGAAAAGGGGCCCCTGGGGAGAGGGGAATAGTAATTATGATTTTCATCAGCATTCCTTACCAAGTTCACTACAAGATTGGCCTTTACCCAACGAGATGTCTCTGTACTTCACTATTGCTGATTAGTTTTTTTTTTTTTTTTTTTTTTTCTATATACCAACTACTCCCTCTCGGACATAGGCTGAGAGCCTGCGCACTCAACCGCTGAACACGGTGAGGCCCGTGAGGTCTTGTTCCAGTCAAGGGAGTGAGACATGCGAAGCACCCTGGCTCGAAGCAATCCCATCTCTGAAGCTGCTCCGCCTCCGTGCTTCACCGTCTCATTCCCCAGACTCGGACCCTCACTCTCAGAACACCACCTATTGAGCAATTAACTCAATAGGCATTGCCCCCCTGTAGCATATTTTGAATATGGGAATATTCATACAATGCTATTTAATCAGGGAACAATGAGGGTATTTTGTTTGGCATTTCGGTGTGCTGTGGTAATGCTTTGAAAATAGGTACAGCACAAATTATATCCCAATAATATCTTTCCATTGACATATTGGGATTTGAACCTGGGTCCATTGGATTACCAGTCCAGTGGCAAGACCACTCTGCCACTCTGGTTTGGTTATATTGTAAGTTTTCCATGAAATACATGCAGCGAGGCTGCAAGAGTGGATACATAAAAATAGTTTCCTAGGAGTACCAGCATGTCATAAGAGGGTGGATAGATGTTACTCTTGTGACGCTTCTGCATAGTAGCCACGTGCGGGCATGCACGCGCGTCAGCTGCCCAGCCGTTTAGAAACTGGCCGGCGGCAGCCGGCCGGCAGGCTTTTCCTTAGTATATATCCTACGACAACGTAACTAATGTCTGGGATATTCTTATGTTGTTTCACAGCTTGAAGCTGCCCTTATTCTTAACCAACGCATCTTAGTATATTTTATTCTCGATAGTTGATTGTTTCATTATAATATATAAGATGTAAGTCTAGTGAGAGTGGGAGGAGACGAGAGGGAGAGAGAGCCCGGCTGGGGGACGTTGATTCGCGCGGAGAGTCTAGCTTGGGACGAGCCTGATGTTGCCACGTGCATTTGATTGCAACGTTAGGCTTAGTTTCGACTCACGCACTGGGTAGAGGATTTTGACCCGGCAACTGTGTTGAGTGTTGCCAAGCATGGGATGTATTTTGCATGCCTAGGGTGGGGTCCAGACAGATTCAAGACTCAGAGCTCACCTCACTGTCGTACCCTTCGGACCCCCTTGATATCTATCCCTCTCAACCCCACTTAGAAACTTTCTCTCTTACTTTGTATACCTTCCTTCCACTACTTCACCAATCTATTTAATTATCCCATCCCCTTGATAGACCTTATATCTATTATTGTATTAACGACGAGCTCTCAGATAATTAGATAGGATTTTGGGCCTTATGCGGAGACGTAATTGTTACTGAGACCTAGGAAGCTTTTTTGTTGTCTCATATTTGGTGGTTTCATGCTTGCTAGTGTGTTCTTGTGTCAGGTTAGCAGGGGCTAGACCGGAGGGGAGGCTTTTTGCGATCCTTTTAGTAAAGTCTGCTGGTGCGAGTCCTGTGGACCCGCACGACTTTACTAGGATACCCGTGGGAGTCTGGGGGCATTTTCTTGTCTGTGTCCCTGTGTGTCTAGAGTGTTGTGTTGTGTGAGGGCCCTTGCCTAGTCCACTCAGCACTGCGCTAGCACGTCTTGCTTTTGTTTTAGGGTCGCCAGGAGAGAGTCAGATACTTGCGATCTGAGTCTCTCAAGAGAGCACCCTTTCAATTAGAGTAATTTGGCGCACAGACTTGGGAACGTCCCTAGGCTAGAGCAGGTGGCTCAGCCTGTGTATCCGAAGCCTATATCCTTCCGGCTAGACCTCTGCCACCTGGCAGATTAACAGCTAGGGGTTTATCATCTCTGTATGCTTGTTATTGTGCCACAGTTTACCGTTTTTGTGAGCATTGTGAGTCAGGGTGTGGCTTAGAGACTCTGTCCGAGCAGGCTTGCCTGACTAAGAGTGAGAAGCACACCTGTATGTGGTTATGTTGCGAGTTGCTGCCTTTATTTAATTATACCTATGCCATTATACACTGTATGGCCTATCACTAGTATTTATTCCTGCTTATGAGTTAAGAGTTCTCTAAATCCGTAACGTACTTTCTTTGCTAAGCATCAGATCCTACAGTAGCCGCATGCAGTTTAGAAACCCGCATCTTGTCTACCTGTACGATGTTTTGAGGGCTGTTTGCTTTCACCTTCTTTCACGCAGGGGTGATTAGTTGTATTAATTAACGTAACGTTAAATGTACTTTCTTCTAGTTTGTTATTAAATTGTTTCTGCAATTTAACTCCGTTATCTATCTTTTCCTTGAAGCTTTAAGTCAACTTAATTGTGTGATCTTTTATATAGCCTGCTTGACTATCAGCAGTCTATAGTGCGTGCACCCTGTAACCGAGTCATAGGATACCTCGTTGTCCAGGCAGGACTCTTGACGGTTTAGGGTGGTTTGTTGCCTGGGTTTATAGATAAGGGTTGGATCTAGCGTTTTCCGTTGTTGCTTGTTGCCGCATACCTAGTCCAATAGAAAGAGCCCAGTGTTTATATATCCCAGGACGTAACACTCTATTATCCTTGACCGGTAGCCCGACTAGGTTAAAGTTACTGTATGACTGTCAACTAGTGTCAATTAGCCCAAACGACTCTCAGTTGCGGTGAAACCAGGGGATCCTACGTGGACGTTGTACTGTACTAGTTTATCCTGGGCCCGGGTTCTCGTATGTGATAAAAACAAACGAGGAATTAACCCTTAACTGGTGGCACGCAACATATGTCGAGTGAAATAAATTTGGACTAAGTGGCGGTGCGCGACAGCTGTCGAGCGCCATTTTCAGCACGTAATGTTGCTGAGAGAGAGAGCTGAGCGGTGGGACGAGCGTAGTAACCTTATGACCGCTCCCCACGACCACCGTGGACATACTGAACTGTGTTCTACTTTCCTCTCCCCTTTCTCACTCGCTACACAGGGAATTATGTAAGGAAATTACCTTATTTCAGGGTTTTTGCACTCGTGTTGCACGATCGTTGCAAGAGAACCATTGGTCGTACAAGGATGGTTCGTGTGTCATTGGAAAGCTCTGTTTACGCCCTTTCAGGGATAAATATTTGTTTTATGCTCTGGGTCTTATTTAGGCATGAAATTGATCACATAAACAACCCTATTTAGGGTAAAAACCCCCCACTGTGCGGTACGGTCAAATAGACCGCCTAGCCCGCCAATAAGGTGTTAAAGCATTCAATAGAATGTTATTTCCATTTCACTCTTGAAAGCATAGAATAAATGTATTCAGTTCACCAAAATACTGTAAGAATCAAGGAGTCCTTTCTATACCAGGATATAGTTCTACAAGTTGTGAGGACAAGATTTAGAATGAATGGAAACACATACTGGTTGCATTGGTTTTCAATCACTAAGGATAATAACGCATTATTCTGTTCAACGATCATGGAAGGATCGAGGAAGGTGAGGAGGATGAGAGGTAGAAGGAAGGTTGGAAGGAAAAGAGGGATGTAAGATGGAGAAGAGTGAAATATAGAAGGAGGGAGGACTTCAAGATGACTGTGATCAGAGATGAAAGAGGTAGGGTGGGTAGTACAGACGAAGGGGCAAGTGGGAGATTTGCATAACAGTGAGACGTAAGTAAACTAACATTGAATGGTATCGGTGCAATTTCTATCTGTATCCCACTCTCTCTCTCTCTCTCTCTCTCTCAATTATGTCTATTATTTAATATATTTAAAGGATATGTTTCTGCTTTGTCTGGGATAAATACTAAGAAGGCGTACAGACCAGAAGGTGTTCTTCCAGTTGTCCTCAAAAACTGTTCTAGCTCCATGACTAGGGAACCTTTCCGTCTTTGTCTTTCCTCAAACAACTTCCCTTCTATCTATCTATCTATTGCCCGACGCCGTGATCCCCGAAGGGGTGGCCACGAACGAACCGCCCCATTCACCTCTGTCCCCAGTCAGTCGACGCCCCATCCCCCAACCAGCACCGCCTTCGTTCATGTACTTCCTCACTCCATCCTTCCACCTCATATTCGGTCTACCTCTCCCTCTCCGTCCCTCCACCTCGCTCTCGTACACCCTCTTAGTCATTCTCTCGCTTTCCATACGTTCCATATGGCCGAACCATCTCAAGTTGTTCCTTTTCACACTTTCCAGCACATCTACCTCCACACCACACCTCCTTCTTACTTCCTCATTAGTCTGTCTATCCCTCCATGTAACTCCGCACGCACTCCTTAAGTAATTCATTTCCACTGCTCTCACTCTTGGCCTGAGTCTCTCAACCAACGTCCATGCTTCGCTTCCGTAAGTCAGTGTCGGGATTACCACACTGTCATGCAAGGACTTCTTCACTTCCATACTACCACCCTATTTCTTGTTACTGCTTTTAGCGTTCCTACAACCCTCTTCCCCTGTTGTACCCTCTCCCACACTTCTTCATCCATAGTCCCATCTTTACTCAACACACTGCCCAGATACTTAAAAGAGTTGACGATCTCCATAGCCTGACCGTTCAGCTTCACCTCACACTGTGACTTCACCCCTTTCGAAGACCATAACCTTGCTCTTCCCCGTATTTACCTTCAAATTCCGTTTTTCGCACACTGTTCCAAACTCATTTACCAGACCCTGCAACTCCCATTCATTATCACTCATCAAAACTGTATCATCCGCAAACAGCAGTATAGGTAGCTTCCACTCAATTCCCTCCCTTTTCAGCGATACACCAACATCCACTGCTCTTGATAGTATTTCTTTCATAACTCCATCCATATATACAGTAAACAACCACGGGGACATCACACACCCCTGTTTCAAACCAACATTCAGGTCAAAGAACTCGCTCTGTTCACTCTCCACACGTACTGCCACCTTTGCACCCTCATACATGCTCTTCACTGCTTTCAGCAACTTGCCCTCTACTCCGTATATTCTAAGTTCTTTCCACAAACCTTCTCTATCCACTCTGTCATAGGCCTTCTCCAAGTCCATAAAGGCAACATACACCTTTTCTTTCTTCTCCAGATACTTCTCCACAACACAATTCAGGGTAAAAATCTGATCTACACATCCTCTTCCCTTCCTAAAACCTCCCTGCTCATCGCCTATCCATTTCTCCGTTCTCACTCTCACTCTCTCAATCACTACCCTACTGTATACCTTCCCTTCCCTTCTGGCTGGAAATTAACTCTCATTCAACCTGTTTCGAAGAAGGGTGACCGCTTTCAGCCCTCCAACTATCATCCAATTGTTCTCAAATCCTGCATCTGCAAAGTGTTCCAATCTATTTTGTATTCCAAAGTTCCTAAGCATATTTCTTCCCATAATCTACATTCAGGTCGCCAGTATGAGTTCCGTATAAGGACCTCTTTATTGGTGATCTCCTTATTTACCTTACTAGTTCTTTGTCGTCTTCTATTCATTACTTCAGCAGGACATTTTGTATTGTTGTAGACATACCAAAAGCCCTCTATTTGCGCCATATTTCCAATTTCCTTTTTAACCATTCCATAAAAGCGGTTGTGGATGGCCACCGCTCTTTTCCAAATCGTATTAAATATGATGTTCTTCAGAGTTGTGTTGTATCTCCAGCATTATTTCTAATATCCATTAATGAACTGTTCATCAGTACTCCTAATCATATCAACTCATATACCCACGGCTACACTATTCAACTAGCTTTCCAAAGCGACTCCTCTATGAAGTCACCACATTAGTCATGTGACAAAAGCATAGCGGCCCTATATTCTGATCTATCAATATTTTCAATTGGAGTAGAGATAAAATCTTGTTGGTTTCAATTTTTTCAAAACTCATTTTTGCCATCTATCTACCCATCATAATTGTTCGCAAGGCTATCGCTTATTTTTTTAACAATACAAAATCCCCCCCCCCCCCCCCCCCACCACACACACACACACCTTTCTCTCAAAATTCTTAGAATCTCGCTCTATTCTGACCTGGAAAGACCATGCTATCATTCTTGCTAAAACAGGCCCAGAATTTAGGTGTGCTCACCTGCCTCTGTAGGTTCTTTACCCTCACACAACTTCTTGCTTTTGACAAGGGTACAGTGCATCCAGGTATCGAATATTGTTGGAAAGTGTGGCGAGGTTTCACCTTTACCGCACCTCTCGAAAGGGTAGAGTTAAGCCGGTATCACACGAGAGCTTTTATAGTCAACATTCGAAGATCAGCATTTTTGTTGGCGTCATTTCTGGAGTATTTTGCACTGGTATCGAAAACTAGACTGACGGTAGACGAATTTAGGTGACCACAATATTGTAAATGATGATCTTATAAGCTGCCAGACCAGTGTTGAGGATAAATGTTGAGGGAAAAAGCGGCCGTGTGATACCAGCTTTAAAATCATTACGTCTCATCAACCACAATGTTGCGTATCTCTCTCACCCTCTCTTCAATCGCTATTTCAATAATCGTGAATTTCAGAGCTTTCTCGGTGTATTTCTCCTCCCTTACGGAAAGTAGGTGGCACCTGAATTCATCACATTCCCACCCCTATTATGTCCAACTCTAACCCATTAATGAACCAATGTTTTTAGTTTGTATTCTACACATCAAGTAAACTCTGTAACTCGTTCCCTTACAGAGTACACATCAAGTAAACTCTGTAACTCGTTCCCTTGGCGGGTGCCCAACCCCGAAAGGGGTTGAAATAGGGGAGCTATCCCCCCGCCAAAAGCGGCTTTCTAGGGCCTTTCCTAGCTGATGCTGAGAGGATTGGGTTCTAGTCATATGGTGATGGGCTGGTCTATCAGAGTGAGAACTGAGCGATCTCTGCCATACCCATAGCTTACTCCGACTGTTCCTTTTACTTATGTATTTCCTAGATCTCAAGTGACGGCGTCTTTTCCGTGGATTGACCTCCCAATCTACCAAGATTGGAAGCCAAAGCGTCACATTTTTCCTTTGCCCCTCAACTTTCTCTTCATAATTGCTGAGGGGCACAGGGCCCTGGGTGGGGCTTTGGTTTCCCGGGCGTTTCCGCACCCTCCTCAGCTCCCTGCCATGGAGTGGCTTCGGTCACCCAGGCTTTATTGTGGTCGGCGGGGAGGGTTCTGTGGGGGCGCTCGGTTATGGCCTTGGCCTTGCTCGGGGCCTTGGGGCTGTTCGGCCAGGCAGCTTGGGGAACAACAACAACAACAACAACTCGTTCCCTTAATTTATATTTCACTCATCTTACGATTTAAGCTCCTTCAATCTCTGCTTCAATTTTGAATAGATTACAGCGTAACAAATCAAGACAAAGCAAAAACGGTCCATGTGCCTAAATGGATCCTCCATTCATAAAATGCTTGTAACAATTGGACCTGAACTGTTGTGGATTGTAATTATGTGGAAATCAGGTTCAAGGAAGCGAATTCCAGAGAGTATAATTCCTGGTGATAAATTAATTTTGATAAGAGCCCTGGAGATTGGCCCAACATTCTCGACATATTTCTAACCTCTAATCCTTCTGCTTACACTGTAACTCTTCTCCCTCCATTGGGCTCATCCGATGATAACCTTATCTCTGTGACCTGGCCTGTCTCTCCAGTACGGCCTTCTGACCCCCCCCAGCCGGCAGCGCTTGTGGCATTTTGGCACCGCCAGCTGGGAGCCTCTTCGGCAGTATTTCTTTGATTTTCAATGGAATGATTTTTGCAGGGCCAGGGACCCCGGGAGAGTGCCAAGCGATAATCTGAGATAATCATTTTGGGTATGGAAGCATACATAACATTTTCTTTCTCTCAGACTAACTCACAACAAATATAGTTTACTCATGCTTGTTCTACTGCTGTCCGCAATAAGGAGGAAGCATTCAAACGGTACCGTCGCCTTCAAACTCAAGAATCCAGTACTTTATATGTCTCTGCAAAATCTGTCCTTCGATTCGCCAAAAACTCTTTCATCTATAACAAATGCTCTGAACTTTCCAACTCTAGTTCTTCACAAGCTTTTTGGCATCTAGCAAAAAACCTCTCCAACAATTTCACTTCCTCGTCTTTCCCTCCTTTTTTTCTATTCTGACTGTACCACCGCCACCTCTTCCTCTGACAAAGCTGAACATTTTGCTCAAACTTTCGCTAAACTCCACCTTGGATGATTCCGGTTCTACTCCTCCCTCTTCACCCCCCTCTCACATACATATGCCTAAGATTATACTCTCTTTTAAGGACGTACGTTCTGCCCTCTCTGCGCTTGATACTAAGAAGGAGTACGGCCTGGATGGTGTTCCTTCTGTTGTACACAAAAACTGTTCTTCTATGCTGACTCCCTGCCTAGGCAAACTCTTTTATCTCTGTTTTTCCTCTAACGTCTTTCCTTCTTGCTAGAAGTTTGCTCTTATTCAACCTGTCCCAAAGAAAGGTGATTCCTCCTAACCCTCCAACTATCGTCCAATTGCTCTCATTTCTTGCATCTCAAAAGTTTTTGAAACTATTCTTACCTTAAAATTGCTTAAGCATTTATCTTCCCATAATCTACTTTCAGATCACCAGTATGGGCTGCTCTACTGGTGATCATGCTTATCTTACTAGCTCTTGGTCATCCTCCTTTCGGAATTTTGGTGAGATTTGTTCTATTGTGCTAGACATATCGAAAGACTTCGATTGAGCCTGGCACAAATCTTTAATTTCTAAACTACCCTCAACCCTTCATTTTCTCTCAATATTCTAGGTGTATCTTTTTCATCCGACCTCTCTTGGAAAGATCATATTACCACACCTGCTAAAACAGCTTCCCAAACGTTAGGTGTGCTCCATGGGTTCTTCACCACCGCACAGCTTCTTGCCCTGTATTTGGGCACAGTGCGCCCCTGTATTGAGTATTGTTCACATGTGTGAGGAGGCTTCACCCATACCGCACTTCTCTAACGAGTAGAATCAAAAGCATTTCGCCTCATCAACTCACCTCCTCCTACTAGTTCACTAAAATTTCTTCCTACATGCCGCAATGATGCATCTGTTTCACTCTTCTATCGCTATTACACCAATCAGTGTTCTTTAGAGCTCTCTCAGTGCATACCCCCTCCTTTGTAGCAAGTGCAAAGCACACGCCTTGCAACACATTCCCACTCCTATTCTGTCCAGCTCTCCAACCCAAGAATTGGCAAATTTTCTCAGTCTTTCTTCTAGTCAACAAGTGAACTATGTAACTCTCTCCCTCAATCAATATTTCCTTCATCCTATAACTTAAACTGCTTCAAATTTCGTTGGTCCAGGCATTTTAACCACAACAACCTTGGAAAATCATAATGATATCGGAATAATCAAGATGCGGACATAAAAATTTACTGTCAGCCAAAAGCAAACCGACTATAATAATTATAACATCACTGTAAATAATTATGTTGGAGTTGAATGAGGAGGCAACTTTACTAACTGTTCAACAAGGTTGTATAAACATATTTGTTTTTTTCTAAGTGAGTGAGGGAGACAAAAGGCAGACCTGCCTGTATTGAGTGCCTCCCCCAGAGTTGAGAGAGTGACAGGGCCAACATCAAGGGACGTTCAAGCCAAAATACCTGGACACACGGAGTTTGAAGCAATTTAAGTCTTAGGAAGAAGGAAAGACTGATCCTGGAAAAGAGTACCACAGCTAAACTGTTGAATAGAAGAAGGATTAGGAGTATCGTTTCACTCTTGAGTTGGAGAGTTGCACAGAGTAGGGGTGGGATTGTGTTGCAAGACGGGTACAGCGTACCCTACGTAGAGGAGGTGGTATACACTGGGGGAGCTCTGAGGAACACTGATTATTGTAGTAGCGATAGAGCAACGAGAGAGATGCAATAATGCGGTGAAGAGAGAGAGGTTGCAGAAAGTTGGTGAATGGATGGGAGTTAATGATACAAAAGGCTTTCCTCTCTACTTTGTCTAGGAGTGTGGTGTGTGAGGATCCTCCTCACACAGGTGTACAATACTCAATACTAGGACGCACGGTGCCCCTGTACAGAGCAAGAAGCTGCACAAGGGTAAAGAACCCTTTGAGGCCAGCTTCTGGGAGGCTGCCTTAGCAAGACTGGTAACATGGTCCTTCCAAGAGAGAGCAGAAGAGAAAGAGACACCGAGAATATTGAGAGAAGATGGATTGATTTTTGTATTGTTGAAGTATAAGGGACAGTCCTCTGGGAGTTCCCTATGGGTAATAAGATGGGGAAATTGGGTTTTGGAAGCATTAGAGGCAACAAGGATTTCTCTGCCCCAATTGGAAATGGTAATTAGATCAGAAGTATTGTATGGCTTCATTTTGTTTTTGAGGGATTGCAGGCTGGAGCATTCTGGAAAACTAAAAATGTGTAGTGTAAGGTAGAGTCGTCTGCGTATCAATGGATGGGACTGGACGTACAGTTGAGAAGATAATTTATGAAAATTAGAAAGAGAATGGGAGATAGGACAGAGCCCTGAGGAACACCGGAGTTGATAGGATGAGGAAGTGAGTGATGGCCCTCCACAACCGCAGCTATGGAACTGCCGGAAAGGAAATTAGAGACATAGGCACAGATGGAGGGATAGAAACAGAAGGAGGGCAGTTTAGAAATTAAAGATTTGTGCCAGACTCTATCGAAAGCCTTCGATATGTCTAGTGCAATAGAAAAGTCTCATCGAAGTCCCGAAAGGAGGAAGACCAAGAGTTAGTAAGATATGAAAGAAGAACACCAGTAAAACGACCCTTAACCCGTCCAACCCCAGCGACGGCTACCAGCCATCAGTAGATAAGTCACTCCCCAGTCCCAGCGACGGCTGGGAGCCGTCAGTAATGTACTTTCCTTGTAACTGCCTGTATCAGGCTGTACCTGGTACCATGACCGTTTGAGCACTGCTCTCGATATGGCAACACTTCTCAGCTTATATAAAACTCACTGAAGGCTTGGAGAGCCAGTCTTCCTTCATCTCATGAGGTGGAAGGTTGTTCTATCTTGCCATTTTGGCCACATTGCTTGGGACTGGGGGGGACTTTTATTACTGTATCCTCCGGTACAGATGGGGTTAAGGAAGCCATACTGGCGATCTGAGTGTAGATTATGAGAAGTGAAATGCTTAAGAAATTAGGAAGCAAGAATAGTTTCAAATTATTTGGAGATACAAGAGATGAGAGCGATTGGACGTTAGTTGGAGGGTTGGGAGCGATCACCTTTCTTTGGGACAGGTTGAATAAGAGCAAACTTCCAGGAACACAATCTGGATCGTATGCCTTTTTAGTATTAAGCTCAGAGAGGGTAGAAATTACATCTTTAGAAGAGATTAGGATATTAGGCATAAGTAGGTGGAGAGGGAGGAATAGCACCGAAATCATCCAAGGTGGAGTTTCTAGCAAAAGTTTGAGCGAAGAGTTCAGCTTTGACAGAGGAAGAAGTTATGGTTTTGCCATCAGAGTGGAGAAGGGGAGGAAAAGACGAGGAAGAAAAATTGTTGGAGAGGTTTTTGGCTAGATGCCAGAAAGTTTGGGAAGAGCTAGAGTTGGATAGTTCAGTGCATTTATTATTGATGAAAGAGTGTTTGGCAAGTCGAAGAACAGGTTTGGCTTGATTCCGGGCAGAAACATAGGAAGAATGAGATTACTTAGTTTTAAAGCGTTGGTTGGTACCGTTTGAATGCTTCATCCTTGTTGCGGACAGCAGTAGAAGAAGCGTGAGTAAACCAAGATATTTTAGCATTAGACCGAGAATAAGAAAATAGAATGTATGCTTCCATGCCAGATAGGATTACCTGGGTAATGCGTTCAGTACTCACCGAGGGTCCCCGGCCACGGAAGGAAAAGTCATTCCATGGGAAATCAAAGAAGTACTGCTGAAGAGCCTCCCAGTCGGCAGCGCCAAAGTCTCAGTAGCGCCGCCGGTTGGGAGGATTGGGTGGCCGCACAGGAGAGATAGGACAAGTGACAGATATTAGTTTATGGTCGGAGGATCCCAAAGGAGAGAAAATATTTACAGTATAAGCAGAAGGGTTAGAAGTTAGAAATATGTTAAGAATTTTAGGCTGATCCCTGAAGCAATCTGGGATATGGGTGGGTTGCTGGAATAACTGCTCTAGGTCGCTAAACACACTGAGCCCCAGGCAATATAATATACATGTACACTCCAGGCCCAGCAGGTAGTCAAACATTTTTTTTCTTTCAGAAAACACCTGGAATGGGTTAGAAATGAAGGTAAAACAACAAAAAACCGATCTCCTAGGTCATTAAGGGGTCCTAAGGGGCGCCCGAAAGTCGGAATTAGCATGGGGAAATGGGTAGGCAAAAACATGCAAAAACACGTTTCTGTGCGCTCACGCGCACGCGGTTGGACTTTGAGGGTTTTCAACCATCGGCATTGTTGAGTGGGATACTTACGCAGTTCCCATACATATCTGAGCCTTCTAGGTGCCATAGGACCAGAGTAATTAACCGCGACGCACCCTATGCGTCGCTGGGGTTTAGCGTTACATACATTGCCGACGCATACGCTGCGGCGCTGGGGTCCCGTCGGTTAAGATAGAAAAGATGTAGGCTTATTCCCCAGGTTGGTCAGTGGAACCAGAGGAGAGCCATTGGTGATGGTGAACATTGGAATCTCCTAAGATGGAGATTTCTGTGAAAGGAGAGATGGATAGAATGTGTTCCACTTTAGAAGTTAGATAGTAAAAAAAAATTGGATAGTCAGTAGAATTACGGGAGAGATAAACAGTACAGAAATATTTAGTTTGAAATGACGAGAAAGCTTTTGCCAAAGAGTTGAGAATTCAGAAGAATCTAAGTTGTGAACATGAGAGAAAGCAAGATTGATGCGTACATAGACGCAACATCCACCTATGGCTCGAAACTGAGGATAAAGATAGTAGGAGGATACAGAGAAGGATTTGCTGTCATTAGTCCCAGACAACTGTTTCTCGGTGAGAAAAAGAAGATCAGGGTTGGCAGAGGAGAGGTGGTGTTCCATAGAGTGGAAGTTAGAGGAAAGGCCACGAATTTTGCAGAAATTAATAGTTAGAGTAGAAGGTGGTGGTCCAGAGCATTTTGGTGAGTCATTTACAGGGGACAGACTGATGGGGGCATTTCTGGTTCCCCTGCCCCCACAGGGAACTCCGAGACGGGTCGAGATTTTGTCATTTACATATTTTTGGAAAAAAGCTAGTGAAATATGTAAGTAGTTTGTAGTATAATATATGATAGGAGGAGAAGGTGTTTTGGAAGGCAGGTTGGGGTTGCCCTCAATATTGATGAGGCACTGAAAGGATCAGCAAGGGAGGCCAGGTGGTGAAACAGGAGTTCCAGCTATCCTTATCAGCCACTTAGTACTCCCCGGGAGTACCGCCCTGTTCGGCTGGTGCCTACAGCCTCCTCCTAACAATTCTGGAGGTGGGATTCCCAGTCCCAACCTCCCGGAGCTATCTGCGCTACAAAGTGACAGGAGGTGGGGTCGCCACATCCCTATACCTAAAGTGACAGGAGGTGGGGTCGCCACATCCCTATACCTAAAGTGACAGGAGGTGGGGTCGCCACATCCCTATACCTAAAGTGACAGGAGGTGGGGTCGCCACATCCCTATACCTAAGTGACAGGAGGTGGGGTCGCCACATCCCTATACCTAAAGTGACAGGAGGTGGGGTCGCCACATCCCTATACCTAAAGTGACAGGAGGTGGGGTCGCCACATCCCTATACCTAAAGTGACAGGAGGTGGGCTCGCCACATCCCTATACCTAAAGTGACAGGAGGTGGGGTCGCCACATCCCTATACCTAAGTGACAGGAGGTGGGGTCGCCACATCCCTATACCTAAAGTGACAGGAGGTGGGGTCGCCACATCCCTATACCTAAAGTGACAGGAGGTGGGGTCGCCACATCCCTATACCTAAAGTGACAGGAGGTGGGGTCGCCACATCCCTATACCTAAGTGACAGGAGGTGGGGTCGCCACATCCCTATACCTAAGTGACAGGAGGTGGGGTCGCCACATCCCTATACCTAAAGTGACAGGAGGTGGGGTCGCCACATCCCTATACCTAAAGTGACAGGAGGTGGGGTCGCCACATCCCTATACCTAAAGTGACAGGAGGTGGGGTCGCCACATCCCTATACCTAAAGTGACAGGAGGTGGGGTCGCCACATCCCTATACCTAAGTGACAGGAGGTGGGGTCGCCACATCCCTATACCTAAAGTGACAGGAGGTGGGGTCGCCACATCCCTATACCTAAGTGACAGGAGGTGGGGTCGCCACATCCCTATACCTAAGTGACAGGAGGTGGGGTCGCCACATCCCTATACCTAAAGTGACAGGAGGTGGGGTCGCCACATCCCTATACCTAAAGTGACAGGAGGTGGGGTCGCCACATCCCTATACCTAAAGTGACAGGAGGTGGGGTCGCCACATCCCTATACCTAAAGTGACAGGAGGTGGGGTCGCCACATCCCTATACCTAAAGTGACAGGAGGTGGGGTCGCCACATCCCTATACCTAAAGTGACAGGAGGTGGGGTCGCCACATCCCTATACCTAAAGTGACAGGAGGTGGGGTCGCCACATCCCTATACCTAAAGTGACAGGAGGTGGGGTCGCCACATCCCTATACCTAAAGTGACAGGAGGTGGGGTCGCCACATCCCTATACCTAAAGTGACAGGAGGTGGGGTTGCCACATCCCTATACCTAAAGTGACAGGAGGTGGGGTCGCCACATCCCTATACCTAAAGTGACAGGAGGTGGGGTCGCCACATCCCTATACCTAAAGTGACAGGAGGTGGGGTCGCCACATCCCTATACCTAAAGTGACAGGAGGTGGGGTCGCCACATCCCTATACCTAAAGTGACAGGAGGTGGGGTCGCCACATCCCTATACCTAAAGTGACAGGAGGTGGGGTCGCCACATCCCTATACCTAAAGTGACAGGAGGTGGGGTCGCCACATCCCTATACCTAAAGTGACAGGAGGTGGGGTCGCCACATCCCTATACCTAAAGTGACAGGAGGTGGGGTCGCCACATCCCTATACCTAAAGTGACAGGAGGTGGGGTCGCCACATCCCTATACCTAAAGTGACAGGAGGTGGGGTCGCCACATCCCTATACCTAAAGTGACAGGAGGTGGGGTCGCCACATCCCTATACCTAAAGTGACAGGAGGTGGGGTCGCCACATCCCTATACCTAAGTGACAGGAGGTGGGGTCGCCACATCCCTATACCTAAGTGACAGGAGGTGGGGTCGCCACATCCCTATACCTAAGTGACAGGAGGTGGGGTCGCCACATCCCTATACCTAAGTGACAGGAGGTGGGGTCGCCACATCCCTATACCTAAGTGACAGGAGGTGGGGTCGCCGCATCCCTATACCTAAGTGACAGGAGGTGGGGTCGCCACATCCCTATACCTAAGTGACAGGAGGTGGGGTCGCCACATCCCTATACCTAAGTGACAGGAGGTGGGGTCGCCACATCCCTATACCTAAGTGACAGGAGGTGGGGTCGCCACATCCCTATACCTAAAGTGACAGGAGGTGGGGTCGCCACATCCCTATACCTAAGTGACAGGAGGTGGGGTCGCCACATCCCTATACCTAAGTGACAGGAGGTGGGGTCGCCACATCCCTATACCTAAGTGACAGGAGGTGGGGTCGCCACATCCCTATACCTAAGTGACAGGAGGTGGGGTCGCCACATCCCTATACCTAAGTGACAGGAGGTGGGGTCGCCACATCCCTATACCTAAAGTGACAGGAGGTGGGGTCGCCACATCCCTATACCTAAAGTGACAGGAGGTGGGGTCGCCACATCCCTATACCTAAGTGACAGGAGGTGGGGTCGCCACATCCCTATACCTAAAGTGACAGGAGGTGGGGTCGCCACATCCCTATACCTAAGTGACAGGAGGTGGGGTCGCCACATCCCTATACCTAAAGTGACAGGAGGTGGGGTCGCCACATCCCTATACCTAAAGTGACAGGAGGTGGGGTCGCCACATCCCTATACCTAAAGTGACAGGAGGTTGGGTCGCCACATCCCTATACCTAAGTGACAGGAGGTGGGGTCGCCACATCCCTATACCTAAAGTGACAGGAGGTGGGGTCGCCACATCCCTATACCTAAGTGACAGGAGGTGGGGTCGCCACATCCCTATACCTAAAGTGACAGGAGGTGGGGTCGCCACATCCCTATACCTAAAGTGACAGGAGGTGGGGTCGCCACATCCCTATACCTAAAGTGACAGGAGGTGGGGTCGCCACATCCCTATACCTAAGTGACAGGAGGTGGGGTCGCCACATCCCTATACCTAAAGTGACAGGAGGTGGGGTCGCCACATCCCTATACCTAAAGTGACAGGAGGTGGGGTCGCCACATCCCTATACCTAAGTGACAGGAGGTGGGGTCGCCACATCCCTATACCTAAAGTGACAGGAGGTGGGGTCGCCACATCCCTATACCTAAGTGACAGGAGGTGGGGTCGCCACATCCCTATACCTAAATAACATATACAAACCATATCCTGATTGCTATTACCAATAAGGGGGTAGGGTTTATTTATTAGTTTATATATTAATCAGTTTAGTATTGTTTTATTTCCTCAATAGACTTCCGTCAAGTTTAATATACTATGTTTGTTTTTCTCTCTCCAAAACTACAGGCTCGCTATCTGTCTCCTGGATAATAATTGACACCTAAGTGGCACGAAAGGTCTTGATATTGAAAAAGAAATGGGGCGAAAGGTCGTAAAATCGCAAAATTAATGGGGTTAAATATAAGGGAGAAGAGGTCCAGAAAAATAAACCACCTCCCCCTCAATTGATCCGATGCAAATTTAGCCCAACAGTAATCTAGAAACATGGTGATGGTGGTTAACAGACGGTTCCTTCCAGCAGGTGGTAATTATTAACAGACGGTTCCTTCCAGCAGGTGGTAATTAACAGACGGTTCCTTCCAGCAGGTGGTAATTATTAACAGACGGTTCCTTCCAGCAGGTGGTAATTAACAGACGGTTCCTTCCAGCAGGTGGTAATTATTAACAGACGGTTCCTTCCAGCAGGTGGTAATTAACAGACGGTTCCTTCCAGCAGGTGGTAATTATTAACAGACGGTTCCTTCCAGCAGGTGGTAATTAACAGACGGTTCCTTCCAGCAGGTGGTAATTATTAACAGACGGTTCCTTCCAGCAGGTGGTAATTATTAACAGACGGTTCCTTCCAGCAGGTGGTAATTATTAACAGACGGTTCCTTCCAGCAGGTGGTAATTATTAACAGACGGTTCCTTCCAGCAGGTGGTAATTAACAGACGGTTCCTTCCAGCAGGTGGTAATTATTAACAGACGGTTCCTTCCAGCAGGTGGTAATTATTAACAGACGGTTCCTTCCAGCAGGTGGTAATTATTAACAGACGGTTCCTTCCAGCAGGTGGTAATTAACAGACGGTTCCTTCCAGCAGGTGGTAATTATTAACAGACGGTTCCTTCCAGCAGGTGGTAATTAACAGACGGTTCCTTCCAGCAGGTGGTAATTATTAACAGACGGTTCCTTCCAGCAGGTGGTAATTATTAACAGACGGTTCCTTCCAGCAGGTGGTAATTATTAACAGACGGTTCCTTCCAGCAGGTGGTAATTATTAACAGACGGTTCCTTCCAGCAGGTGGTAATTAACAGACGGTTCCTTCCAGCAGGTGGTAATTATTAACAGACGGTTCCTTCCAGCAGGTGGTAATTATTAACAGACGGTTCCTTCCAGCAGGTGGTAATTATTAACAGACGGTTCCTTCCAGCAGGTGGTAATTAACAGACGGTTCCTTCCAGCAGGTGGTAATTATTAACAGACGGTTCCTTCCAGCAGGTGGTAATTATTAACAGACGGTTCCTTCCAGCAGGTGGTAATTATTAACAGACGGTTCCTTCCAGCAGGTGGTAATTAACAGACGGTTCCTTCCAGCAGGTGGTAATTATTATAGCAAATTTTCATTATCAGAAATGGCAATCCCTCCTGTGATGGGAAAATGCAAATGGCCTGGCGACCCGGCGTTGGCCCTTTCAGTAGAAGAGCACAACTTTTACCTCAAATTGGACCACAATTAAACGATAATCATCTTAACCCCTTCTGTACCGGCAACATCTTTTAGCATTATTCTGGCTACTATTAGACAATTTCATTCAGTTTAAAAAGAGCCTCCAACAATTTACAAGTTTCGAACTATCTCACTTATCCCCTTTTACTACATCAAATCCTTCTTAAACTTCGCAAAATCGTCTAAGACAGCAAAAATAAAAATAAAAAGACGTCGCCAGTACAGAGGGGGTTCAAATAATAATCCTCTAATTATGGTTCAGATTGAGCAAAAAGTTGTGCTTTTTTGTTTGTCCCCTAGACCTCCATCAGGCCTTAAAGAGCACCCCCAAGGCACCTCTTTGAGATATATTTGTACATTTGTCGGTAGAAATATGTCCCTGCCAAAGGCTGGTTCCTCCTAATTATAGGCTCACTATCGCTCGACAGGAAAAAAAAAGCCACCCAAAATGCCACGAAAGGTCTAATGATGGCAAAGAAATGGGGCTAAATGTCTTAAAATAATTAAAATATTGGGGCAAACATCTTGAAATGTAATAACTAATGGGGCTAAGCATGAGGGAGAAGGGGGTCCAGAAAAAAATCTCCCCTTAACTTAGTTATGACTTGGATAATGCAACGCATTTGTAACACTGGAAAATGTGTCGACTTACTTTTACTGGAACCAAGACACGCTGCCAAAGTCCTCTTGAATGGTTCAATAGTGCGACACAAAAGATGGAAATAATTAGGAAGGTGGACCACACGAACAGAGAAGTTTTTTTTTTCGTAATTCACAAGTTGTTGGAGGTTGAAAGATATAGTGCCGATGACCCCACAATATGATGGATTGATAAGAGTGAATATCATTGAAGATGTTGAGTGGTACTTGAAAAGTAGACAGAATGGATAAACAAAAAACATCTGAGGAAGAGCACTTTATTGACGTTTCGCAGATAGCTTTATCAGGTGACCTGATGAAGCTATCTGCGAAACTTTGTCAATAAAGTGTTCTCCCTCAGATGGTGTTTTTTATCCATCATTGAAGATCTTCCAACACTTAGTCAAAAGTAGCCTTTCATGAATAGTCCAGCTCTACAAGCAGGAACCATAGTCAAGCTCTGACATACCACTGATCTTACTAATCCATCTCCTCTTATCGCGCTAGAGAAAGTAGAGGTCATCCTCGTATCTAACAATCCACATAACAGAGGATTAGTCCAAGATAGGTCTAATATGACATTTATAGAGGTTACCCATGTGTGAGAGGGGTGGAAATGAGTTACTTGAGATGTGCATGCGGAGTTACATGGAGGGATAGACAGACCAATGAGGAAGCACGAGGTGTGGATGTAGATGTGCTGGAAAGTGTGAAAAGAAGCACCTAGGCCATGTGGAACGTATGGGAAGCGAGAGAATGACTGAGGGAGTGTATGAGAGTGAAGTGGAAGAACAGAGACGGAAATGTAAACCGAGAGAGAGGTGCAAGGATGGAGTTAAGAAGTATATGCGTGAAAGCAGTGCTGGATGAAAGGAGAAATGCTTTGGACACTACTCTTCCGAGAAGTGCGATATAGGTGGACCCTCCCCACACATGCGAACAATACTCATTACAGGGACACTATTAATAAGATGCAAAGTATTGCTAGTCCATAAATATGTAGGACCAGACACCCACTGGACAGGCAGAGCTATGTATATGAAATAAAATTTAAAAAAAAAATGCGGTTTATAAGTTTCTATGAAATCTAGGTAATTTATATTTTTTGTCTTCATTGTTTTCTCCTCCAAGCAATCCGCCGCGAGACTTCCTACATCAGCAGCAGTGTCGTGGAGTGATCTCCACTCAACAGTACATCGAGTTATTGCTAGCAGCATTGCAGCTAACAGTCTCCCTTTCCTGAGGCTCGGCGCTAACAGATGCTGGTATCCCAACCTTTTAAACAGAGTTGTAAGTCCAAATAAGAGGTACATTTTACTAGGATGGTCGTTCGAACCCGGTGAAATTAATTTTGATTTTAAACACGCCATCATTATTGGCCACCACAGCTGCCTAGCTTACCATAATCCGTTCACTGGAAAGACCTTTATACTGATTTTCCTTATTCGTCTGGCTAGAATTATATGGATTTGCTTCCTATAGTAAAAATCTTGAGGGATTACAGAGGAAAAAACAATTTCAATATTATGTTTTGACTGCAACAGATCTGTCATAAATAGAAAAGAATCACTTAACAGTAATGAGAGTTCAGAATAAACTAAAAACAGTGTAACCACATTTATTCATAATGATAAAAGTAAAAGGGTCGCAGTTTTTTAAGAAGACATAAATTACACTGTTTTTCTTCCAATTTATTTAACCTGAAACATAGATAATATCATAGGTGTTTTTTTTTCCATTGCCTGTGAATATCTGTGTTTGAAGTGTGGTGAAATATCAGCACCGTTCCTAATATCTTTAAACTATCGAAATCACGAGAATATCCTGCTTATATCTCGTGTTTACAATTTCAAAATCGCTTATTATGTTTTAACAAAGTTCAGTTAAAAGTTGTTCGTGATATGTCTTATGTCACGGACCTTTATCATATTCACTACAATAATGAAATGTTTTCATTTCAATGTTAGATTTTATGTTGTACGTGTACAGATTATGAGTCAAAAGGTTCAGGGACCTCTTCTTTGTTTCTTTGAGTATTACAGTTCCTCTCCAAGCAAAATACGATCATAATAATATTATTATCATGACGCTGTCTTCCTAAATGAGTCACACGGACTACAGAAGAAGCTATACGGAGTATATCCTGTGTGTTATATCTTTACTCAGGAACCGAATAATGCTCATAATTCATACTACTTTAGATAGAGCTAAATTTTGCTGATAAGAAATCTTAGATTATTTGTAACAAATGTGAATTAGTTACGTATGACCTACAACAAAAATAACTACTTTTTGAAAGGCAAGTAATATTTTGCCAATTTCAGGATATCCAATATCAAGCAATATTATGGTATTGTGTACAATACTTTTTCTTTCATTTTTTGTATTGCACATATAGTGCAATCCTATTGAATATTGTCCCCAAACTTTTCTTGTCGTTTTACATCAAGATAAATGCCTGGCAAAAATATTTGTATAACTAGTAAAATGGAAAAAAACATATAATTGAAAAACTGTCCCTCCATCACGGACGTTCAGAGTCACTCTTCCATGTCACCACTTTTCACAGGACCCAATTTTTCCAATGAAGGTTATGTATATTTTTTGACACAAAATAAAATATTTTCCATTCGACCTCAAAATATAAGCACACACAGTATATTTGAATTAACTGAATCATCTAAGGGTGTAATTGCTCTGACATTTTTGCAGTATATATTCAGCCCATGCCACATCAACATAAATGATTTATTCAATTCGTTATTCTTCTAGTAAATTGAGAGCAATATTAATGATGCTAGAAATAAGTTGCTTAGATTCACTTACATGGATGTATTCTAACTATAAAATGCTCACTCTGAATCAAATGTATTTTTCATGAAGACCAAGGAAACCTAGAACCCTGCAATAATATTCCCTATCACTCAACTGTTATAAGGAGTTAGGGAAGCCATATCTAATAGGGGTTTATGGCCTTCTTCTCCTTCATGTTTAACCCCATTAGTTTTGAGATTTGAAGACATTGGCCCCATTCGTTTTCCAATATTAAGACCTTTCAGGCCATTATGATGTTGAAATTTGCTTTGTGAACGATAGCGGCCCTGATATTTAAGATGAGTTTTTCTACCGAAAATGGCACATATTTATCTCGAAGGAGGGTCTTGGGGGTATTTCTTAAGCTTGATTTAGGTCTAGGGAGGGCACTATACAAAATTATATATATATATATATATAAATATATACACACAACACATATTTTATCTCCTTAATAGCCGTTTGTTGTCATGTAATCGTTCCAGGACAGATTAACATGAAAGTTTACTGTCAGATTGTTTCCAATGAACGTTTGTGTAATATGTCTTAATCTCTAAATGCATAAATACCACCTGGTAGGCTTCGATGTTCTTGTCCATACCTCCTACACTAACAACACATCAACTACTGCCTCTTCTGTGGCATATCCACCATTACATACACAAAATTTATACTCGATTATGTTTTGAGGATATTTTGTCAGCTTTGCCTGCACACAATTTTATTGAAATTGCTTCCCCATCCAAATCTGTCAACACGAATGCAAAGTTTGTGCCTAGATTTTATGCATTTGGAAGTTATGCGGTGCACCCAATTTCAGGGGGGATGTTGTTTTCAAGGCATTTTCACTTTAGCGCGAGATATATTACAGTTTTTTGGGGAAACAGGTTTTTGCGTATACATATCTATATTTTTTAAGCATGGTATTCTAGTGGAGAACTAATTTTGTTTATATTTATAGTATGTATTGTTATTCATTAGTTAATTAATACGTAGTACTATAAATATAGGTACACTCAGAAATGAAAGTCCCTGCATAGGGTTTACCCCCTACTCCTACTACCCCAGAAGGTAGGAACGGGGTGGTCCCTGCCCAGTCCCCCTTACTACTCCTACCCCTGGCAGGAAGGACAGGGTGTGCCTGTCTGTCACCCCTTCCTTCCCCTCCCCACCCATGAAGAGAACAAACTACCCCCGCTCGCCCCCCCCCCCCCCCCACGCTCACTTACACCCCACCCCAATGCCAGACAGGAGGTTGACACACACACACACACACACCATTATCAATTTCATAAGTATGGTATCGTGTTTACCTTCATTAATTTACCCTCTGATGGTTTTGACGCATTTGTATTGTTTATCCTGGCTATAATTAGACGAATAATTACAGCTTAGGAAGGACCAATGTGAAATAATGTCCTAATCTGAATTAAACCGTCTAATAATAGCCATACAGCAGAACAGAAGAGTGTCATCGATTCTCAGAGGCTTAATATATGATTTGTTATACATGTATTATCATGTAGAAATTATACACACAAATACAATAGCTACTCGCTTTACATTTGACAGCATAACAATATGCCATGTTTGCTATTTGGTAGTATTATAAAGCAGTATAATCTAGTAATGAATTATTGTATGTTATGGTGTCTCGGTGTATAACACCTATTGGAAAATATTATCAAGGAAGTGGGTTACTAAATAGTATAGCAAACTGCATAGGCCTACAGTATGTATTTCGTGCATAACTCAATACTGTAAAATCACACATACTGTAAATATATATATATATATATATATATATATATATATATATATATATATATATATATATATATATATAATATATACAGTATATAACAGATATGATAACATATATCACTGTAATAAGCAGTAGTAAGCAAATGGTAGACATATCTCACGTCGTCGGATATATATACTGTATATATTGAACAATTAATTAACATCGAGGCAAACATTTGTGGTAAAACATTTCCCTCGTGAGTTATTGGTATATTTAGAGTAGCTGGTAACCATGTTTAAACTTTGATACTAAATGCGTCTTTATTCATGGTGTTCTAAAGCTGATTTTTCTGTGTCGACTGCTAAACTATCACCTTTCCTCCCCC
>JBAKBP010029386.1:0-27212 GCA_037953745.1 Lithodes maja
ATGTCCTTTGCAGTGGCGACAGGGCCTTAAGTATGTAGCAGTACATTGTCCCTGCTTACCATGTTCCCCACTTAGACAACCTACACATAGCTTCAATCTTTTCGCCTGTGCTAGTTTTGTCTCATTTGTTGGGTATTTTATGCAGAAACTCCATTTATGTTTGTTGTTACATAGCTTACATAGAATCTGAGCAGGTTTCTTATACACACCCTCTTTCTTTACTTTAGTCCCCACTGTCATGCTTATTGTTCCCCTCTTCTCCACATTCTCACTCCCTCCCGACACATACATTCTCCCTTTGTTCAACTGTAGATTATTGATCTCCTTGCTGAACTGAGTTTTGAACTCTCCCAGTTCAAATGATCTTACCTTATCAAGTATTGCCATAGGAAGCTTCTGCCGCAAGATAATGACTATCATTTCCTGCGTGGTAAGCCCTAGGGTGTCTAGCGATCGAGTATGGCACTCCATATTTGCCCTGAAGTTTGTCAACTCATCAACCTTATACTGTGGTTCTGCGAGCCCCAACAAGGCAACGACATGGGCCATCTTCAACTGCTCTCTATCCCCGTATGTGGACTCTAATAAGTGTACCGCTTCAAGATAACTACCACCCACTACTGCAAAACCCTCTATTAAATGTAAGGCCTCTCCTTCCATTTGTCCCTTCAGATAGTGAAACTTGCGGACATTATCCAAAGAGGATTCATGAACCGCAGATTGAAATACGTCCCAGAAAGCTAACCACTCGGTTAACTTGCCCCCAAATGTAGGAAGATTGAGCTTTGGGAGGTGTACAGTCTGTTTTGGGTCAGCCCTTCTATGGGCCTCATTATCGCCTCCCTTCTTACTTGTGACAGCACGCTGTAATAGGCGCTTCGCTCTAAAGACAGATTCGTCATAGAGGGCGCGATTATCACACTCTGTAATTATCTCTTCCTCCTCTATCATGTCAGCCACAATCACCTCACTCAGAGCCGTAATACGACCGTGGGTAGCCTGGACGTTATCTAATCTGGCCTCCAATTCCTCTAGATCAGCAGTAGTGATGAAAGTGTTTAAGTCCACTATTAGCCTATTTAATACTCCCCGAAGTCCCGCCCTTTGATTTTTAGGGGCTTTGATCAGCACCCCACTAGACGGTGTCTCTTTATCGTTTTTATCCATTTTGCATGCGAGCCTATAGGCTATGTATCTAAATGTTACGTTACAAAAACAACGGCCAAATAATAGTCTAATTAAGAGACGCCAACCGGCGGACTTCTATGTTATGGAGAAACAATAGTACACTAAATAGCAATACCTACTAATGGATCATATTGAACAAGAAAAAATGTTAGGTCAGGTCATAATAGTCACAGGAAGTCCGAAACGGAAAAGAAAATTACTGGGGAAAGATGATGGGTGGGATGCAGGACTTAGGCAGGCACAACGATGTGACCCTGCATTCCGGCTCTAACCATCGCTTGGCTAGCCTTGCCAGTTTATCATAGAGTTGTTCCTGCATCCTGTTATATGTCCCCTTGTTCATTGCCTTAAAATCCCTTACTGGTAGCTAATTCCCGGGTCTGGGCACCAATGTGGTAAACTATCAATGGAAGTTAAATATTTCTAAGCTATAATGAATCAAATAAAATCAATCTAAATGAAAACTACTCTATATCTAAATTGAATTCAATCTGAAACAAGCTAATTTATATCCAAAGGTCTCACATAACAAATGTATATATAGGGTAAGGTTATAAGGGTTAATATTAGCCAGGAATTAACTCACCAATAGTTCCACGTGGCAATGAGGCAAGGGAGAACGTTTTATCCAATATGGCGGTGGACAATGGGGAACGAGACTTCGGTCCCAAGACACGAGTCAAGTTAAAGAAAGAATAAATGATTACATGGGAATGGACATGATTATTATAATTTATGCTTATCTATCAGTCAGTCATGATGTCGATGAGAGCGTCGTGATGGTGTAGCTGTGTGTATTGCTGTATGTGTATTGTGATTAGAGGCACAAAAGCACGATCAACTGAGGGCGGAAAATTAGATGTTAACTGGTTGGTGTTCGTGAAGGCTCTGGCGTACCTCAAAAGCACACCTTGCTGCCTTGGCAAACCGCCAGGAGCCCAAATTATCGTACCGCATTTAGGTTGCTCTATACGATAAATTATATTAATATATACGATAAATTCATATATACTACATAAGACCATGGCAATATTGCTTAATAGCATATTAGGCCTTTTATAACTTAACTTATTTACAATCTTATAATATACGATCTACTCGTCCTACGTCGTGCTGTAGGAGAGATCGTGACGTCACAGAGACATGAGATCACAAAAGAGTCATATTCTATCGTATTTATACGATATTAGTTAAACATTTGGATAGAAGAAGCGAGTGGTGTGTGAACGTAATCTCCGATTCATTTTCATCAATTTGTGTCTCTTATTCAATAAACCGTTTTAATAGAATGTTTGTTTAATTTATCATTGTTAATTGTTAAATAACAGTTTTCTAATAACATAGTCCCATCGCGTTAATAATTGAACAGCCTTTATATATCTATATAAATCTATATATATACACACCGTTAATCCTGTAAGCTGGCCGAACAACAAAATATACTGTATCGATAGGTATAAATATATTGGATAGGCGTGTCTTTGATTTGTATCCCGGGTAATTAATTAAGGAATATTTTCCTACGAGATCCTTGATCTTAGTGGCCCAATTTATATACAAATCAGGGAGGCGACTTATTACACGCATGTATAGTATTCTCGTGTCCGCACAACCATAGCAGACCGTTTCGTTGATGAGGAAGTACTTCTTTTAGTGTCGAGCATTACTACCATTGCGCATGTATAGTATTCTCGTGTCCGTTAACATTATATGTCCTATCTTTTAGTGTATTCAGTCTACACGTGTGGTGTCCTGCCTCCTGCCTTTATATAATTTAAGATAAGAGCATCTTATGAGCATCAGACTTTCTTCAGAAGTTTCCAGGTCTATGCTGTAGGACTATACTTCACTTTCTTTCAGATAGGAGTGAAGAGTTTATTGTTGTTTAGAGTAACTGTATTGAAGCATCTTTTTATTGTGTTAAATCTTGCAGTGATTTAATTGATCTTTCCATAGCTTCCCTTTTATGCATTTTAACGTAACTTGCATCTTGTTTGTTATCAGGCTATACCAGTGTGGGTTAGCCTGAAGTAGAGTACATTTATGCCCAGTTAAGGATACCCCGTTATCGCAGATTAACTCTGGAGGGTATAGGTGTTTTTGTTCGCCGGCATATAAGTTCGAGGGTTTGGATCTAGCGTACCGTTGTTGCATAGTGCCCTATTACTAGTCCAATCAATAAGTGCCCTTGTTTTATTCGTAGCCCCGGTCATAACATTATATAAGTTGCAGAGCACAACAGAGGATTCACAATATGTTCCAGGGTGGATGACACTATGCACTTTCGGGATTTACACTAAGCACTTCCGGCGATAAGGCACTTCCAACGAGGTTTTTGGGCCGTGGTGGTGGTCCTGTTGTGTGTTGATGACAGCAGGATGGAAGATGTTGTAGAACTCTTGGGTTTGGGGTCTTGAATGAATATGTTCCATTCTACCAGTGTTATACTTAATATATCATCGGATTAACGTGAGAAGTTATACCAGTCTTGTACGGTCTCGCTCAACTATCCTGATCTTTATAAGAGTCGTTAATTAAGAACCTTACAGTACTCTTGGGTTTGGGGTCTTAAATGAATGGGAATCTGTTCTGCCAGTGCTATACATATCGCATCATTGGACTAACGTAAGAGGGTTGATATGCAACGTCTCTTAACTGTCTTGACCTTGGCGGGTGCCCAACCCCGAAGGCGGGTGCCCAACCCCGAATGGGGTTGAAATAGGGGAGCTATCCCCCCGCCAAAGGCAGCTTTCTCGGGCCTTTCCTAGCGGTTGCTGAGAGGATTGGGTTCTAGTCATGTGGTGATGGGCTGGTCTATCCGAGTGAGAACTGAGCGATCTCTGCCATACCCATAGCTTACTCTGACTGTGTCTTTTACTTGTATATGTTCTAGATCTTAAGTGACGGCGTCTCTTCCATGGATTGACCTCCCAATCTACCAAGATTGGAAGCCAAAGCATCAAATTTTTTCTTTGCCCCTCAACTTTCTCTTCATAATTGCTGAGGGGCACAGGGCCCTGGGTGGGGCTTTGGCTTTCCGGGTGTTTCCTCACCCTCCTCAGCTCCCCGCCATGGAGTGGCTTCGGTCACCCAGGTTTATTGTGGTCGGCAGGGAGGGTTCTGTGGGGGATGCTCGGTTATGACCTTGGCCTTGCTCGGGGCCTTGGGGCTGTTCGGCCAGGCAGCTTGGGGAACAGCAACAACAACAACAACTGTCTTAACCTTTATAAGAGTCTTTCAGGGACTTTGGATGGGTTTATTTGGGCCTTTTACGTATACGTGTCTTATTGCCAGTGCCTGGGACAGCGTATGTATTGTATGGACTCTATGCAGAGTGCCGTTATGCAATTGCTACGGTATCTCGCGAGCCCTTACTTAGAAGAAGCCAATTGCCAGTGCGTGAACTTCTAATAAGTACCAAAATGGGGTCAGTTTACTACCGCTAAAGCAAATCCAGTACAGCTTTCTTTAGCGACAGTAATTCCTGATGATCGAGGCAGAAAAATCGATATTGAGTTGCCACCATGGTGATTCAATAACAATGCCTTTGTAGAGCTAAGAACTACAAATCTTCAAAAAAACTTTATATGCCAGTGCTTTAATAGTTTATTGATTTAGCCCAAATCTTCCAGCTCTTAAAATATCTTCCAGTGAAGTATGTTTTAAGAGCTTTCCAACTGTTTTAGATCTTATCTTTGTCTATTATAGTCTTACCGCTTGTGGCGTTTCTCCAGGTGTCCCTTCTCCGGGCAAGAAGGGCTGATGTGCTGGGAGGAGGGTCTGGGGCGGCTGGGGTAGCCCCTCTGGATTTCTCTATCACGGCGGTGGTGCGGCTTGGAAGAAGAAGGGCGCGTGGTGGTGTAGAATCTATGCAAGTTTTTACTTGCCTTGCCTTCCTTCTGGTTCTTCTTTCTCCTGTCGTTACTTCTTCTTTCTCCTGTCGTTACTTGGATTCGTAATCGTGACTATTATGTCCTTTCCGGGTGTTGGAGGAAGTGCGGGCGTGATGGAGGCGACTCGGGCTTATTCTGGTGGTGTGGCGCTTGGGGCTTCTTTCCTCGGGGGTGTGGTGGCAAGGTTGGTAATACTACTTCTTGGCGGTGTTCTGTTTCCACTCTCTTTTCTCTTTAGTCCATATATTATCTATAAGTTTACCATTACCATGTTATTATTGAGAGGAGGCAGATAGATTTTAACCACAGGCCAGACAGGACGCCTTTTAGAGTTCCCTCTCAATATAGGGAAGGCTATCTCACTTACTTAAGTTTTAGTACTCTGTATATTATTTCAGTTTGTACTTGAATATATATCAAAGTGGTTTTTGGACCAGAGATCTTTAATTATATTCCCTTTACCTATATCTATCAATATAATATATATGTATATGGTAATCGGTGGTGGCAGCATTATAACTACTTATATATATCAATCGATTAATCTATCATCAACGAGCAGAGAGAGCTGAGATCAACTTATCTTCAATCAACCTATAACTAAAACATATATCTACATCTCTTAAGGCCATCGACACCTTCAGTCAGCCTTATATAGAGTCAACAGTTAACCCTTATCATAAATATAGGATCGTAACTCAAAACGTCCTAATACTCCTACCTGGAGTTAACCCTATGAATACATTTGACTACTCCTAATAGTCTTACGTAACATTATACTGTCTTACTTGACCTTGTAATAATTATGATTGACCATGATCCTCTCCACATTAATGCCTTGTATAAATCCCTTGCTCCACCCTCCCTCATTATGGCTTGCATCACTTCACTCTCTCCTGTCTAGAAGCATTTAAGGGGAGAGATCGTTTTTATGGTCCCTCTTCTCCCTTAGCCCCTTTAGTTTTCAGATTATGAGACGTTTGGTCCATTAGTTTGTCGATTGTAATACCGTTCGTCCCATTTCTATATCAATATCAAGACCTTTCGTGCCATTTAGGTGTCTATTTTTTCCTGGTGAGCGATAGTAAGCCTGAAATTTTAAGAGAATTGGAGTGAGTAGTCGAATCAGGTTTTCACACATTTCTTATATTTACTGTGAATAGAGATATAGGGCATAACTTGCATAAGAGTCCCAACATGACATAACAATAATATCAGGCAGTTTATTTACCTGGGCTTCACCTTAACCCTTTCGCTGCGGGTGATGTTCTGGAATGTTTTGGCAAGTTACAGCAATTTTCAGGCTTTAAAAGCCTGTAAAAAACTTAAAAATTGAGTGACAGTGGGCGGGAGCGTGAGGGGCCCACCTCCGACCCTCAGAGCACCGAGCGGCTCACTGAGCTAGGCTGTGTCTCGCGCGTGTCTCTCTGTCTCTCTCATAAGTGCAGCCAAGCAAGCGAGTGTTACATAATAGCGGGGTTCCCGTGTTTCACTGGGATCACTGTGGGTGAACCAGACCACGTATACGGTCCGTTCTGGTGTCATTTTGAAGCTATTTTCGCCTAGTTTTCGACAGAATACACTTCATTTAATGCAGATGCTTGATTTATCATTGAGGAGTGCCTGAATATGCCCTAAATAGCCCAAACAAGGCCACAGCCAAAGGGTTAAGGTGGTTACCCGTAGCAAGGTCAAATGGTAGCAATTAGGTATCTACTTTATTATATATACCTGTACAAATCAGAACTAGGACAATAATAGATACACGACATATACAGAATTAGACTTATACAGTCTTGCTAAGGCAGCCTCCCAGAAGCTGGGTGTGCTCAACCGCCTTAGGGGGTTCTTTTCCCCTGCACAGCTTCTTGCTCTGTACAGGGGCATAGTGCGCCCTTGTATTGAGTATTGTTCACATGTGTGGGGAGGTTCCTCTCACACCGCTCTCCTAGACAAAGTTGAAAGGAAGGCCTTTCGTATCATTAACTCCCGTCCACTCACCAACTCTCTGCAATCTCTCTGTCTCCGCCGCAATGTTGCATCTCTCTCGCTATTCTATCGCTACTATAATAATCAGTGTTCCTCAGAGCTATCCCAGTGCATACCACCTCCTTTACGTAGGGCACGTGGTACCCGTCTTGCAACTCAATCCCACCCCTACTCTGTGCAACTCTCCAACCCAAGAGTGAAACGTTACTCTCAAACTTTCTTCTACTCAACATCTGAGCTCTGGAACTCTCTCCCAGAATCAGTCTTTCCCTCTTCCTATGACTTAAATTGCTTCAAACTCCGTGTGTCCAGGCATTTTGGCTCGAACGTCCCTTGATTTTGGCCCTGTCACTCTTTCAACTATGGGGGAGGCACTCGCTATAGGCAGTTATGCCTTTTGCCTCCCTCAATCACATAGAAAAAAAAAAAAAAAAAAAAAAAAAAAAAGACAAGGATGATATATGTTAAATAATCAAGAATGATGCTCGTGTATGGTTGGAATGAACGGGGTTTTCTAGGTGGACTCGAAGAAGATCTAAGGTAAGGCAGAGTTTAGTTATCTATTTGTAGGCAGTGGCTATAGATGACTGAGTGGTCATTCCGACATGTGACAATCTACTCATAAGATGGCGATAATAATTCTGATAGCGTACTGAAGGTTTGACTTGGAATTAAGACTAATCGAATGCAAGTTGCGTTAAGAGAAGGCCTGATAGACAGACCACGGATAATCTCAGCAGTGAGATTGAGATAATTGAGTACTTTTACGTCCAACAACGAATGGCTTCGGCAGTGAGACTGACCGAGGGACCAGGAGATATTGAATACTCCTAGTTTCTACCACACTGAAACTTTGGGCTTTGGAGCACCTAGGGAGGTCATGGCCACTCAGCTGAGGAGGAAGGTGGGATTCCCTTCCTAACCTGGCACGAGTACATGTTCACTCTTTACATCTTACTAGGCCTGGCTTGGCTACATGGAAAAAAGGCACCCTTGGCTTTCCCTAGCATTGACATAGGTCCTTGTCGTTCCGGTGATGGGGGGATAACAACGGTAGGGCCCTCAGTATTTGTTTTCGTATCCCCTCCCAAGTCCACTCTACAGGTGATGCTCCTACCTGATTGGCGGGGTTGACCTGGCCGTCGGCCAACTCTGGGTCGGCTGGTGGTGGTGACGTCACTTCTGGAGATATGGGGCCGTGTGACCGCCCTCTGGTACTCCAAGAAGTAGTTCCTGGTCGGTGTTGGTGGGGGGTTGGTACACTTGTCTTCGGGGGGACTTTTCTATCTCTAAACCGTTCTGCTTGAGAGAGAACGGTTGAAGGATGGGCTTTGTTATTGTGTGGCCCCAATGGTCGACGATGCCTCTGGTGATTCTGGTGCCGTACGGGATTGGTTTTGGGTTGAGCGGTGACCCTGGCTGTAGGTGTGTGTCAGGTTCTGGTGTGGAGGTCGGCTGGGGGCGCCCTGGTATTTCCCGAGGTCTGCGGGTGGCTGGTTACCGTGGGCGGCTTGATTTTCCCTCGGTATAACATATATACTATTTATTGACAAGCAAGTTCTATCCAAAAAATCAATCCAGATAGTTATAATTGCATAAAGGAAAACATAGGGGCCCACGATTTTGTATAAGGGGGCTAGAGACTATGGTATCCGAGTGTACAATGCGTCACCATTGATGCTCTTGGTTGAATCCCCGATATGTTGATACTATAGTCTATTCGCTGTAAGTAGGCGAGAAATCATGACCTCTAACCTCTGTAACTCAAAAACGACTAGAGTAATCGAGCTAATATTTGGGAAGAGTCAGTCAAGGAATAGATGTGGAAATTTACAGCCAATGTGCTCTAGCCTTTTTTGAGTTACAGAGGTTAGAGGTCATGATTTCCCGCCTACTTACAGCGAATAGACTATAGGTAAAGATGTGATAGGAACATTATAGTCGGTTCAAAATAGCTTCGAGAACAAAAGGCTAGTACGCTTACAGTGTCGGTACAGTCGCGGACATAAATACTGTTTATACATTTTCATAACTATCTAGGTTTGAATTTATCTTTGATTCATTACCTGATATTTGAATTTATCTTTGATTCGTTACCTGATATTTGAATTTATCTTTGATTCGTTACCTGATATTTGAATTTATCTTTGATTCGTTACCTGATATTTGAATTTATCTTTGATTCGTTACCTGATATTTGAATTTATCTTTGATTCGTTACCTGATATTTGAATTTATCTTTGATTCGTTACCTGATATTTGAATTTATCTTTGATTCGTTACCTGATATTTGAATTTATCTCTGATTCGTTACCTGATATTTGAATTTCAGAGGTTCGTTTAACCCCTTCTGTACCGGCGACGTATTTGTTATTATATTCTAGCTATATTTAGACGATTTTGTGCAGTTTATGAAGGATCTTTTCTACTAAAAACAGATAATTGAGAGTTCGAAGCCTGTTAATTGCTGGAGGCCCTTAGTAAACTGAATACAATTGTCTAATAGTAGCCAAAATAAAGCTAAAGAGACGTCGCCGGTACAATAGTAGTTAAGGGGAGATCTTTACCCTTGCACAGCTCCTTGCTCTGTACAGGGGCACAGTGTGTCCATGTATTGAGTATTGTTCACACGTGTGGGGAGGATCCTCTCACACAGCACTTCTAGACAAAGTAGTAAAGAAAGCCTTCCGTCTCATTAACTCACGTCCACTCACCAATTATCTGCAGTATCTCTCTCTTCGCCGCAATGTTGCATCTCTCTCACTATTCTACCGCTATTACAATAATCAGTGTTCCTCAGAACTCTCCCAGTGTATACCACCCCCTCTTCGTAGAGCATGTAGCACCCGTCTTACAACACAATCCCACCCTTACTCTGTGTAACTCTCCAACGCAAGAGTGAAACCATATTCTCAATCTTTCTTCTATTCAATAGCTGAGCTCTGGAACTCTCTCCCAGAATCTGTCTTTCCTTCATCCAATGACTTAAATTGCTTCAAACTCAGTGTGTCCAGGCATTTTGGCTCGAACGTCCCTTGATTTTGGCCCTGTCACTCTTTCAACTCTGAGGGAGACACTCGTCACAGGCAGTTCTGCCTTTTGTCTCCATCATTCACATAGAAAAAGAAAATTTATGAAAACGTAATTTCAAAATTTTAATTATTTAATTTCGTATGCTGAATTTGTATAGTGTCAGCGCACGTTGTTTATGTCTTTGTATAGTGTCAGCGCACGTTGTTTATGTCTTTGTATAGTGTCAACGCATGTTGTTTATGTCTTTGTTTAGTGTCACCGCACGTTTATGTCTTTGTATAGTGTCAGCGCACGTTGTTTATGTCTTTATATAGTGTCAGCGCACGTTGTTCATGTCTTTGTATAGTGTCAGCGCACATTGTTCATGTCTTTGTATAGTGTCAGCGCACGTTGTTTATGTCTTTGTATTGTGTCAGCGCATGTTGTTTATGTCTTTGTATAGTGTCAGCGCATGTTGTTTATGTCTTTGTATAGTGTCAGCACACGTTGTTTATGTCTTTGTATAGTGTCAGCGCACGTTGTTCATGTCTTTGTATAGTGTCAGCGCACGTTGTTCATGTCTTTGTATAGTGTCAGCGCACGTTGTTTATGTCTTTGTATAGTGTCAGCGCACGTTGTTTATGTCTTTGTATAGTGTCAGCGCACGTTGTTTATGTCTTTGTATAGTGTCAGCGCATGTTGTTTGTCTTTGTATAGTGTCAGCGCACGTTGTTCGTGTCTTTGTATAGTGTCAGCGCACATTGTTCATGTCTTTGTATAGTGTCAGCGCACGTTGTTCATGTCTTTGTATAGTGTCAGTGCACGTTGTTCATGTCTTTGTATAGTGTCAGTGCACGTTGTTCATGTCTTTGTATAGTGTCAGTGCACGTTGTTCATGTCTTTGTATAGTGTCAGCGCACGTTGTTCATGTCTTTGTATAGTGTCAGCGCACGTTGTTCATGTCTTTGTATAGTGTCAGCGCACGTTTATGTCTTTGTATAGTGTCAGCGCACGTTGTTTATATCTTTGTATAGTGTCAGCGCACGTTGTTTATATCTTTGTATAGTGTCAGCGCACGTTGTTTATGTCTTTGTATAGTGTCAGCGCACGATGTTTATGTCTTTGTATCGTGTCAGCGCACATTGTTCATGTCTTTGTATAGTGTCAGCGCACGTTGTTTATGTCTTTGTATAGTGTCAGCGCACGTTGTTTATGTCTTTGTATAGTGTCAGCGCATGTTGTTTATGTCTTTGTATAGTGTCAGCGCACGTTGTTTATGTCATTGTATAGTGTCAGCGCACGTTGTTTATGTCTTTGTATAGTGTCAGCGCACATTGTTTATGTCATTGTATAGTGTCAGCGCATATTGTTTATGTCTTTGTATAGTGTCAGTGCATGTTGTTTATGTCTTTGTATAGTGTCAGCGCACGTTGTTTATGTCATTGTATAGTGTCAGCGCATGTTGTTTATGTCTTTGTATAGTGTCAGCGCACGTTGTTTATGTCATTGTATAGTGTCAGCGCACGTTGTTTATGTCTTTGTATAGTGTCAGCGCACGTTGTTTGTCATTGTATAGTGTCAGCGCACGTTGTTTATGTCTTTGTATAGTGTCAGTGCACGTTGTTTATGTCTTTGTATAGTGTCAGCACATGTTGTTTATGTCATTGTATAGTGTCAGCGCACGTTGTTTATGTCTTTGTATAGTGTCAGCGCACGTTGTTTATGTCATTGTATAGTGTCAGCGCACGTTGTTTATGTCTTTGTATAGTGTCAGCGCACGTTGTTTATGTCATTGTATAGTGTCAGCGCACGTTGTTTATGTCTTTGTATAGTGTCAGTGCACGTTGTTTATGTCTTTGTATAGTGTCAGTGCACGTTGTTTATGTCTTTGTATAGTGTCAGCGCACGTTGTTTATGTCATTGTATAGTGTCAGCGCACGTTGTTTGTCTTTGTATAGTGTCAGCGCACGTTGTTTATGTTATTGTATAGTGTCAGCGCACGTTGTTTATGTCTCTGTATAGTGTCAGCGCACGTTGTTTATGTCATTGTATAGTGTCAGCGCACGTTGTTTATGTCTTTGTATAGTGTCAGTGCACGTTGTTTATGTCTTTGTATGGTGTCAGCGCACGTTGTTTATGTCTTTGTATAGTGTCAGTGCACGTTGTTTATGTCTTTGTATAGTGTCAGCGCACGTTGTTTGTCTTTGTATAGTGTCAGCGCACGTTGTTTATGTCTTTGTATAGTGTCAGTGCACGTTGTTTATGTCTTTGTATAGTGTCAGCGCACGTTGTTTATGTCTTTGTATAGTGTCAGCGCACGTTGTTTATGTCTTTGTATAGTGTCAGCGCACGTTGTTTATGTCATTGTATAGTGTCAGCGCACGTTGTTTATGTCTTTGTATAGTGTCAGTGCACGTTGTTTATGTCTTTGTATGGTGTCAGCGCACGTTGTTTATGTCTTTGTATAGTGTCAGTGCACGTTGTTTATGTCTTTGTATAGTGTCAGCGCACGTTGTTTGTCTTTGTATAGTGTCAGCGCACGTTGTTTATGTCTTTGTATAGTGTCAGTGCACGTTGTTTATGTCTTTGTATAGTGTCAGCGCACGTTGTTTATGTCTTTGTATAGTGTCAGCGCACGTTGTTTATGTCTTTGTATAGTGTCAGCGCACGTTGTTTATGTCTTTGTATAGTGTCAGCGCACGTTGTTTGTCTTTGTTCCTGTTGCCTTCGAGGAAATATATCATGCTTACAATACCAAACACATTTTTATCTTAATTTGGGTCAATTAAGGGAAGATTTACACTTGAGGGATTATTTTCTTTACCCCTTTCTCCCTCATGTTTAGCCCCATTGCTTTTTGAGCTTTTAAGACGTTCGCCCCATTAGTTTGGCGTTTTAAAGAACTTTCGCCCCATTTATGTCACTTTTTAAGACCTTTCGTGCCATTTAGGTGTCGATTTTTCCCTGGCGAGCGATAGCGAGCCTGTAATTTAAGAGGAATCGGCCTTCGGCCGGGACATTTTTCTACCGAAAAATGTACAAATTTATCTTGAAAGGGAGTCAAGGGGGTGTAATTTCAAGCTTGATGGAAGTTTAAGAAACACACTAAAAACCTGCCCTTAACTGTCAGAGTACCGGTGACGTCCTTTTCATTATGTGGTGGCTACCATTAGAAGATTGTATTCAGTTTAAACAGGGCTTCCAGCAACTAACAGGCTTCCAACTGTCTCACTTAACCCTCTTTCACTACCACAGATCCTTCTTCAACTGCACAAAATCGTCTAAACATCGCTAGTATATCATTAAAAAGACATTGCCAGTACAGAAATGGGAGAGAGAGAGAGAGATTAACCCTCTCCGACATATGACGCGATGTTGAGCCTATTAGGGATACTTTAAAGCCTTTGTTACCATCATTTAGGGGAGGTGTGGTGGAGTGGTCATGCCACTGGATTGGTAATCCAATGGACCCGGGTTCAAATCCCGATATGTCAATGGGAAGATATTATTGGGATTGAATTTGTGCTGTACCTAGTATCAGTGCATTACCACAAAGCCCACCGAAATGCCAAAAAAATACCCTCATTGTTCCCTGATTAAATAACACTGTATGAATATTCCCATATTCAAAATATGTTACAGGGGGACAATGCCAAGTGAGTTCACTGCTCAATAGGTGGCGTTCTGAGAGTGAGGGTCTGAGTCTGGAGGATGAGACGGTGAAGCACTTGGGCGAAGCAACCAGCCGCTTCAGAGATGGAGCTGCTTCGAGCCATGATGGATGCTTCACATGTCTCACTCCCCAGACTGGAACAAGACCTCACGGGCTTCACCGTGTTGAGCGGTGGAATGTACAGGCTCTCAGCCTATGCCCGAGAGGGAGTAGTTGGAATATATAAAAAAAAAAAAAAAAAAAATCAGCGGTATTTAGAAACCTTTAGTTTAGTTACTTCAACATCTGCAGTTGTCTTTGAGTTAGCTGTGTTGAGCCTATTGGGGATACTTTAAAGCCTTTGTTACCATCAGGGGTATTTAGAAACCTTTAGTTTAGTTACTTCAACCTCTGCAGTTGTCTTTGAGTTAGCTGTGTTGAGCCTATTGGGGATACTTTAAAGCCTTTGTTACCATCAGGGGTATTTAGAAACCTTTAGTTTAGTTACTTCAACCTCTGCAGTTGTCTTTGAGTTAGCTGTGGGCAGAAAACTAATTTTGGAGAGGTAATTATTAGAGTGAGAGAATCTGACGTCATATGTGCGTGAAAGGGTTAAAAGTCGTCGCCGGTACAGAAGGGGTTACAGAGTGAGAGTGATGCTGGGTTCACACATTCACGTATATCGCTCCCGTATGCTCCCGTCAGGCGTGATCGCCAATTTTGTGTAATGACGGGCGTAGTCCGGCCGTGTACGCCCGTATAGAGGAAGACTATTGCACTACCCGACATACGCACCGTAACGGGGCCAGTGTTACGTCAGACGTAATGTAGTCGTATGGAGCTACGTACGTGCTTGCGACTTGCATAAGCATGTCCCCGTTAGTCCGCCTGGGCTGCCCGATTTGCGGAACACAGGCCACGCCCATGGCCACGCCCCCACAATACCTACGTAGCTGAGGCCGTACGTCTTGTGAGTTTGTAGGCATTACGTGGACCGTGTCCGGACAATCGTAGGCACACCCCGTCTGTCCAAACACAGACAAAGACAGTCTTTGTCAACCACGTAGGTCTGGGTTGGAATCTGGGAACTACAAAAGGGCAGGAATGGCCACACCATTCCCATTCCCAGTCCTTCATCGGCACCATGAACAACATCGCGGAATTCATCCTGGAGGAGTTCAATTTTGTGAACTCCCTTTATAGAGGAAAGACCATTCACCTGCTGAGTGCCAGCCAATTTTGATGGTGTGCTTCTGCCAGTGCCAGAGTTTTTTTTTTTTTTTTTGGCTAAATCTATCAAGTTGGGAGAGAAAGGAAGGATAATGGTAAAAAAAACACTCCCCTTGTCCATTTTCGCAAGAAATCAGGTCCCCGATGGTCCCAAAAGTAGCTGAAAAGACACTATAGACTACAGAGACTTTTATGGTATCGGAATGTATGGGTGGGAGGGTGATGGGAGGGTGGTTTTCGGGTTGGTTGGGGGAAGGTAGAAGGGTAATTGACTTGTGTTACACATATGAAGCCGATTGGTGAGGTAGTTTCGCCACCACGGATTTTCCTTTTTTTCCTTATCTTCGTACGGATACGCTGGAAGTGGGTGGTGGGAGGCGGTTGGGGGTGTGGTGGGGGGAAGGCAGAAGGGTAAGGGACTAGTCACACAAATATGGACCCGATTGGTGCAGTCGTTTCGCCGCCACAGATTTTCCTTTTTTTTCCTTCTGACGGGACCGACAGTCAACGAGTGGGTGGGAGGAGGGATTTGGGATTTTTGTGGTGGGTAGCCTAAAGGGTAAGGTACATGTGGTAAAAATATGAAAGCCATAGGTGCAGTCGTTTCGCTGCTACGATTTGTTTTCGGCAGGGTGCAGAGGGTGGCAGGGTTGGCTTGTTCGTTGCTGCTCCGGTGTGGTGAGAGGTGTGACGGAGTGTCCCCCGCTGGTCCCGTTGTCCCCCGTGACCCCACCATACAACGGTGCCGCATCTTCCGGCCAACACGTAGTGTGGCGGTGTTGCCAGATGCGGCCGGACTTACTTTCACTTTCACGTTTTACGTGAACATTGTACGATTGGCGGAAGAAACTTACGTTTTACCTGTCTAGCTGCTACGTTTTACGTGGCTGCACCCGTAATACGTAGCAGCTAGACAGGTAAAACGTATGCATTCCCAACTTTTTACATACGTGAGCACGAGCCCCGTATCCGATTCGAAATCCAAAGGATACCGGGCGACCTTGGCCGCACCAACCACCTACAAGACCAGCGTGGCTACACCCGCCAGCCATGCGTACCAACCCCCACGACTAGACACAATTTAATTTAAGTTTTGCGTACTAAGCCCTTACGTTTTACGCATTCGGTTGCCAACTACCAATAAACCTTCGTACGGGAGCATACGGGAGCATATACGTGAATGTGTGAACCTAGCATTAGGGTGAGGGCGTACTAAGCCCTTACGTTTTACGTATTCGGTTGCCAACTACCAATAAGCCTTCGAACGGGAGCATACGGGAGCATATACGTGAATGTGTGAACCCAGCATGAGATTAAAAGACGCCGCCGTTACCTAATAATATTTCCAAGCACACAGACTAATTTATAATGGTTGTCTAATCATACCACCATCAGCAGTTTAAGGGAACATGGGCTGTTTTTCTGGGCACCCTTCTTCCTCATGCTTACCCCCAGCTATTTCAGATTTTATGACGTTCGACCCATTAGTTTGGCGATTTGAATACCTTTTGCCCCATTTCGTTTTAAATTTTAAGACCTTTCGTGCCTTTTAGGTGTCGATTTTTTCCTGACGAGCGATTGCGAGCCTGTAATCTTAAGAGTAACCGGCCTTCGGACGGGAAATTTTTCTACCGAAAAATGTACAAATTAATCTAGAAAGAGGGTCTGATGGATGTTTTTTATTAAATTTTGATGGAGGTCTAGGGAGGAAACTAAAAAAAAAAATCTATATCTATCTATCTAAGGTATCTATCTATCTAAGGTATCTATCTATCTATAATTATGCTCAGGCACAATCCCCACTTTTCCTATTTTTTTATTTTTTATTTTCTATTTGATTCCATTTTATTATTTTGTTGTTTTCTGTTTTAATATTAAATAAATGAAAAGGTCTACCAAAAAGTGAACCATCCCCCCTTAAAGCAACCAACCGCTCTGCCAGATCTCTCGGTAGTAGTGGTGGGCAGCAGCAGTAGTCAGAGGTTGGGTAACTTGGGTCTATCGTCGGTTAACTCTGACGTCTCCCGTGTGTTTAACGGAGCCCATCTCCCTTTCTCGTTGGCTTGTATCCATTCGGCCCCATTCAGCCTACTGTTTTAAGACTTTTACCCCCATCCAGTTGTCAATATTTTCCTGGCGAGCGGTAACGAGCCAGCATATATATATTTTTGTTTTGACAGCAAGCTAAATGTGTACATTTTTCGATAGAAAAATTTCTCCGGCGAAGCCAGATTTCTACATACAATGCTGGCTCGCTGTCGCTCGACATGAAGAAATCGACACCTGGATGGGGATAAGCGTCTTAACACATATTTGGTAGTGAGGTTGGCCCTATGTGATCTGTGCCCAGTAAACTATGTTTTCCTCTCGCTTAATCATTAATGCACTATGGATAGCCTAATGATTAAGCCAGAGGAAAACATATTAATAATATCCAGTATTCAATTAATGGATATTAATCGTAGTCTTGTGCCTTATTTATAACTGTCTTGATGGTGTAATGGTTAGAGTGTGTAAGTTCTGTATCTGATATCCTTGGTTCGGATCCTGAGAGAATCACATATGCTTTCATTAATTTCATTTGTGGGTTATTGATGTTAAGAACGATGTGCTATCTACCTATCTGTTGCCGGAAGCCTTGATCCCCGAAGGGGTGGCCACAAACGAAACGCCCCCATGCACCTCTGTCCCCAGTCAGTCGTTTCCCCTCCTCCCATCCAGCACTGCTTTCACACATTATACTTCTTAACTCCATCATTTCACCTCTCTCGGTCTACCTCTCCCTCTCTGTCCTTCCACCTCACTCTCGTACACTCTCTTCGTCATTATCTCGCTTCCCATACGTTCCACATGGCCGAACCATCTCAAGGTGTTCCTTTTCACACTTTCCAGCAAATCTACATCCACACCACACCGTTCTCGTACTTCCTCATTCCTCTGTCTATCCCTCCATGTAACTTCGCATGCAATTCTCAAATAACTCCTTTCCACCCCTCTCACTCTTGGTTTGTTTCTCCAACAACGTCCATGCTTCGCTTCCGTAAGTTAGTGTCGGGATTACCACACTGTCATGCAAGGACTTCTTCACTTCCATACTGACTACTCTATTTCTTGTTACTGCTTACAACGTTCCTACAACCCTCTTCCCCTGTTGCACCCTCTCCCGCACTTCTTCATCCATACTCCCATCTTTACTCAACACACTGCCCAGATACTTAAAAGAGCTAACGATCTCCATAGCCTGACCGTTCAACTTCACCTCACACTCTGTGACTTCACCCCTTTCGACGACCATAACCTTATAGTACACTATACAGTATACAGTATACAGTATAATACAGTAATACAGTATAATACAGTATACAGTATAATACAGTAATACAGTATAATACAGTATACAGTATAATACAGTATACAGTATAATACAGTATACAGTATAATACAGTATACAGTATAATACAGTATACAGTATAATACAGTATAGTACAGTATACAGTATAATACAGTATAATACAGTATAGTACAGTATAATACAGTATAATACAGTATAATACAGTATAATACAGTATACAGTATAATACAGTATAATACACTATAGTACAGTATACAGTATAATACAGTATAGTACAGTATAATACTGTATAATACATTATAATACAGTATACAGTATAATACAGTATAATACAGTATACTGTATAATACAGTATACAGTATAATACAGTATAATACAGTATAATACAGTATAGTACAGTATAATACAGTATAATACAGTATAGTACAGTATACAGTATAATACAGTATAATACACTATAGTACAGTATACATTATAATACAGTATAATACAGTATAGTACAGTATAATACTGTATAATACAGTATACAGTATAATACAGTATAATACAGTATAATACAGTATAGTACAGTATAATACTGTATCTTACTTGTTCGTAATATAATACGAACAAGTAAGAGGGGTGGCGGTATAGCAGTGTTTGTCAGGAGTACATTAAAAAGCTGTATTAAATCAGGTATTAGACTAAATAACGATAATGAAAGTGTTTGGGTAGAGGTTAACGAAGGTAGTGAGACCATAGTTATTGGAGTTATGTATAGACCGCCAAATATGAGTAGAAATGACGGAACGTCATTATGGGAGGAAATTAAAATGGCATCAAGGTTTAGCAATGTGTGCATTATGGGGGATTTTAATTTTCCGAATATAGATTGGCAGCATCAAATAGGAGACTCTGATTCTGAGGAGTTTATAGAGGTAGTACAAGATAGTTTTTTATTTCAATTCATAGATACGCCGACTAGAGGTAATAATATTCTCGATTTAGTTTTCAGTAACAATGAACATATGGTAAATAATGTAGAGATAGGGGACCACCTAGGAAATAGTGACCACAATTCTGTGTATTTTAATATACAATGGAAAGGTAATACCAGAGAGAATACAACATTAATACCTGACTTTAGAAAAGCCAATTATGGTGGGTTAAGAAGAGCCCTATTAGCCGACCCTATGGTCAAAAAATTAAGTCGATCCAGGTGTCCAAATGAGTGTACCCCTTCTCAGGCACCTGTCATCTTAAGTCAGGAAGAGACGTCAACCTTGGTAGATACATACGATAATTTTATCAAGTCAGTATTCAATGCACAAAATAAATACATCCCCAAAAGAAAATTTAGATCAACACAGAACCAACCCAAATGGATGAATAATAGACTATTAGATCTTCTAGGACAAAAGAGAGGAATATATAGAAAGATTAGGAAAGGCGAAATTCACCTACTTGCTTACTATCAGAATCTATCAAGACAGGTAAAAAAGGATATTAGGAAAGAAAAAGAAATTATGAAATCAAGGTTGCCAATGACTCAAAAAATAATCCTAAAGCTTTTTACCAACTATATAAATCCAAGGTTAGAGATGTAATTGGTCCCCTTAAAACTTCGATAGGAGAAATGACAGAAAATGATTTAGAAATGTGCAGTACATTAAATAGTCAATTTCTTTCCGTTTTCACTAATGAAAATTTGGCACAGTTTCCAGAAGTCCGTAAGGTATATAGCGATAGTATAGAAAATAGGTTAAGTACGGTTACTATAAGTAGAAATGATGTGCTTAAGGAAATTGACAGACTGAAACCTCATAAATCGCCTGGTCCTGACGAGGTATATGCTAGAGTATTAAAAGAATGTAGGGATGAGTTAAGTTACCCATTAACATTTTTATTTAACAAGTCATTGGAGACAGGTATAGTTCCAGAAGCTTGGAAGCTTGCAAACGTAGTTCCGATCTTCAAAAAAGGTGACAAATCAATAGCATCAATTACCGTCCCATTAGTCTTACATCAATCATAGGAAAGCTACTAGAGTCAATTATTGCTAGTAAAATTAGAAACCACTTAGATACATTTAATTTAATAAATTCTTCTCAGCATGGATTCACTCAGGGACGTTCTTGCCTTACTAATTTGCTTAGTTTTTTCTCAGAGGTATATGAAGCAGTAGGTAATGACAAGTCATATGATGTAATATATTTAGATTTCAGTAAAGCTTTCGACAGAGTCCCCCATGAGAGATTGATGAGAAAGGTTGAGGCGCATGGAATAGGTGGGGCGTTGTTGGGATGGATTAGGTCATGGCTAATTGGTAGGAAGCAGAGAGTCAGCATAAATGGTACGAAGTCAGAATGGGGAGCAGTCAAAAGTGGTGTCCCCCAGGGATCTGTATTAGGTCCTCTGTTGTTTGTTATATACATAAATGACCTAGATTTAGGTATAACTAGTAGGATAAGTAAATTTGCAGACGATACCAAAATGGGGAGAACAATTGATTCAGATAGAGATATAGAGTGCCTCCAAAGGGATCTAGATACCTTACACGAATGGTCAGTAAATTGGCAGATGAAGTTTAACATTGACAAATGCAAGGTATTAAAGATAGGGAAGATGCATACAAATGTTAAATATAAACTAGCTAATGTGGAATTAGAAAACTCGAATTGTGAGAAAGATCTAAGTGTGTTTGTTAGCAATGATTTGAAGCCTAGACAACAGTGTATAAGCGTTCGAAACAAGGCAAACAGGATTCTCGGGTTCATCTCTAGGAGTATGAGTAACAGAACTGCTGATGTTATCTTAAAACTTTACTTGTCATTAGTGAGACCCCATATGGATTATGCTGTTCAATTTTGGTGTCCTTATTACAGAATGGACATAGATTCATTGGAGAGAGTACAACGTAGAATGACAAAAATGATCCATAATATTAGAAATCTTCCGTATAAAGAAAGGTTGAAGAAATTAGGCTTACATTCGTTAGAGAGACGCAGAGTTAGAGGGGATATGATAGAGGTGTTCAAGTGGGTTAGTGGGATTAACAAAGGGAACATGACAAATGTACTAAAGCTCAGTGATAGCGAAAGAACTCGTACCAATGGTTTCAAATTAGATAAATTTCGTTTCAGAAAAGATATAGGCAAATATTGGTTTGGTAACAGAGTTGTAGATGGGTGGAATGGACTACCAGGTGCTATAGTGGGATTAAAAACGATAGGGAGCTTTAAGATAAAATTGGATAAGCATATGGACGAGAAGGGTTGGGTGTGAAGGGGGATCAGCAGGGTTGGGCCTATCAGCGCTCTGCAGACCCCCGTAATCCTGCGTTAATCTCTAACCGTTTTGGTAAGATGATCCTCAGGGTATTAGAGTGTTGAGCCTATAATTGGGCTTTGTAATTGGGGTTGTGTGGGACAGGGATCTGCCTTGCTTGGGCCAATCGGCTTTCTGCAGACTCCCATTTTCTTATGTTCTTATGTTCTTAATACAGTATAATACAGTATAGTACAGTATAATACAGTATAATACAGTATAATACAGTATACAGTATAATATAGTATAGTACAGTATACAGTATAATACAGTATAGTACAGTATAATACAGTATAATACAGTATAATACAGTATAGTACAGTATAGTACAGTATAATACAGTATAGTACAGTATACAGTATAATACAGTATAATACTGTATAATACAGTATAATTCAGTATACAGTATTAATACAGTATAGTACAGTATAATACAGTATAATACAGTATAGTACAGTATACATTATAATACAGTATAGTACAGTATAATACAGTATAATACAGTATACAGTATAATACAGTATAATACAGTATAGTACAGTATACAGTATAATACAGTATAACTGTATAATACAGTATAATACAGTATACAGTATAATACAGTATAATACAGTATAGTACAGTATACAGTATAATACAGTATAATACAGTATACAGTATAATACAGTATAGTACAGTATAATACAGTATACAGTATAATACAGTATAATACAGTATAATACAGTATACAGTATAATACAGTATAATACAGTATACAGTATAATACAGTATACAGTATAATACAGTATAATACAGTATAGTACAGTATACAGTGTAATACAGTATAGTACAGTATAATACAGTATAATACAGTATAGTACAGTATAATACAGTATAGTACAGTATAATACAGTATAGTACAGTATAATACAGTATAATACAGTATAGTACAGTATACAGTATAATACAGTATACAGTATAGTACAGTATAATACAGTATAGTACAGTATAATACAGTATAGTACAGTATAATACAGTATAGTACAGTATACAGTATAATACAGTATACAGTATAATACAGTATAGTACAGCATAATACAGTATAGTACAGTATACAGTATAATACAGTATAGTACAGTATACAGTATAATACAGTATAGTACAGTATACAGTATAATACAGTACAGTACAGTATAATACAGTATAATACAGTATACAGTATAATACAGTATAGTACAGTATACAGTATAATACAGTATACAGTATAATACAGTATAATACAGTATAGTACAGCATAATACAGTATAGTACAGTATACAGTATAATACAGTATAGTACAGTATACAGTATAATACAGTATACAGTATAATACAGTATTCAGTATATACAGTATAATACAGTATACAGTATAATACAGTATAGTACAGTATACAGTATAATACAGTATACAGTATAATACAGTATAATACAGTATAGTACAGCATAATACAGTATAGTACAGTATACAGTATAATACAGTATAGTACAGTATACAGTATAATACAGTATAGTACAGTATACAGTATAATACAGTACAGTACAGTATAATACATACTGTATATATATACGTGAGCTACTAAATGTGTGGACAGTCAGGTCGAGTGTCCATGCTTTAATCCACTACACCAAGGAATTAATTTAATTAGATCTTTTAGTCTGGGATCCACACCCCAAAAAGCGCAAAAAAAGGCATTTTATTATGACACCCCTACTGTAAATGTTTTGACCCTTGGAACATGATAAGGGAAGTGTTGGACATCTGAAAAGTGAATTTGGACACTTGGTTCGGATTGCGCAACGTGAGGACACTCAATTTTACGAAGTTAAGACAGGAATTTTAAAAGCGGAAAATTTTGAGGTTGAGGAAATTCAATGCATCATATCTCCTTACTGTGACACTTTATTGCAACAAATGACCACTCATTTTTTTCGTCATGATGCCAGCTACAGAATGATAGGTAAATAATATTAATTGGTTGAACTACAAGGTCACCAGAGGTCAAAAGGTCAAGAAAATCATGTCTCACCCCAAAACTGATATATATTTTTTACAAAGCATCTGTATAATACATTTTTCTCAATTGTAATTTAGAAAAACACTTTCATTAAACCTTGTATGTCCTACTGATGTATTTTAGAAAAGAAAATACTAATAAACTAAAAGTAAAAGGCATCACTTTTGCCTGCTGCTTAGAGATGTAATGAAAACAAATGTGAATTAGTGACAGTGACATATTCTTTAAAGTATACAGTCCTATTTACACATTGAAAATTATTGATGTAATGTCAATAAGTGGTAAAATAAGGCTTTTTATTCTTCATTAATACATATGAAATTATTGTAAAACAGACATTATGTGCTAAAGATAATAAATGTAGCAAACCTAACAGTTAAACCTATATTTTGCACTAATCGCTATCGCCGTTATCTTCAGTTAGCCGCCCACATTTTGGGGAAGTCCCATTGCAAGTGCATGCAATAATGCACTCCAGTCTAGCCTTAGCACATGGACAGTTTTTAATGCAGCCTTTCCTACACTTGCAGAATGTTAGTTTTGCTGTTGCAGGTTTACTAACTTTGCGCTTCATAACTGGGAACAATCTGCCATTACTGTCCAAATACCTGCCATACTGTTCAGGTGCAAGAAGAGTTGGATTACACACATTAGCCTGTTTGTACAGGCTAATCTGGCAAAGACTCCTAAGGACATGAAAATGAAAGGAGTCTTCAGTTGGAGGAAGAGAGCGGAGATCCTGTTTGCTAGAGGCAAATATATGGGCACGTAACCTATCCAATGATGAATATCCTGGCTTGCCGTACAAATCACACCAAAAGTCCCGTGCCTCATCAAACAACTTGTCACTTAGGCCTACATTAGTATGTGAGAAGCTAGTCAGCATTGTCATTTTACCTATGTGCTGCATTGCTACTTTTGCCGCTCTTTTTTTTCCCTCGTCCAAATGGGAAGCTTACTGAATCACAGCCTGATAAAACATATGAAATAAGCAGAGTGTCTGTGAGTTCAAGTGCATCTTTTTCTACTGTACTAGCTAGTTTATCAACTAAATCATGAATGGGAAAGAAGATGTAGTTCTTTTCAACCCACAGTTTAGCAACATGTGGAAGTCGAGGATAATGATACATAGAAAGCATAATGATATCTGTATCAGCTGCATGAACAATAAACACACTACTCTTCTGACAGCTTGCAATATGTGAAAAGATCCTGGTATCAGCTTCTTCATGATTGTGGCAACACAGTTCCTGTAACACAGTTGTACCGCAACTGGTCACACGAATTCCCTTAGTACCAACTCCTATTATCAGGGTAATCCCGTCAGGAACTGAGGATGGCTGGGTCCAAGAGGATGAAATATATGAAAGTAGGTTTGCCTTGTTCTGTGAGTTTGAAAGAAATCCTTTCCACTCTGGTATTTTCATGTTATGATCAGGGATATACTCTGGTGTCAAAACTCCCTTCACCCGCCTCTGTCGTTCACCATCCTTTAAGCTCATTTCACCAAAGTCATACCTGTCACCAACAAAGTGAACCTCTGAGCAACCGATTGGTTTCATGGCCAGAATCTTCTGCAAGTACCTCTCCTGAAGCTGACCAAAACTCTCTGATGCCAGTGTCCGATAGCGTTGTATAAATGCCATGGCGTCAATAACATACACTGATTCAGAATCAGATTGAGAAATTTCTGTCATTGGTTTCCATGAATCAGCTACCTCTTTTTGAAGTGTTTCAATAAAATCATATTTAGTTCCTTTGCGCATGGTATATCCCTCAGATGCAGTACTGTTTGGCTCAAATAATGATGGGGGATAGTCATTCCATTCATAACTAAAGGCTTCAATCTTTGCCGCATCACTTATTTCTTGTGTAAAACAAAGGGCTCTTGTAACAGTGTTTTCCACATTGATTAACTTCTTCATACAATGTCGCTTTCCTTTGCCTTGTTTCTGTTGACTGGCAAATGTCATTATCTTTGGGGTAACAATTTTAGCAGCATTGGTGGTGCTGGCATCTCTGATTGATTCTAGCCCAATCGTTCTAGCTTTGACTAGTTGTGTAGATTCAAGCGTCTCTCCTGTTGCAATGTTTATCAGCTTATCCGTCCCAAGGGTTGCAACAAACGGATTCCTCATAGTTTCTGCAACAGTGTTTATGATTTCCAGAACCCTTTCTATATCATCTTTACTCCTCTTTTCATGGTGATCTGGGTGAGGGGATTCCATGTGCACCATCTTCTTGACATTCTCAGAGACAGATGTCAAGAATGGTAATGTTTTTATGTACTTTTCTCGAGCAGCCTCAGCATGAGTAATACCTTTGAATAAGCGAGTCTTTCCCTCATTATTGTATGTTTGTTCCAATGCAAGATCTGTCCATACACCATTGAACACACCTTCTGTCTGGTGGACAGTAAAATTGCCTGCTTCAAATTCTCTTTGTATCTCTGGTGCGGTGTTGGGTAGGTTTTTCATTTCATTTAAATAGATTGGGAGACATGACATGTACTTAGTATGTCCAGAGGAAACAGTGTACGGTAGCATGTTCTGCACCTCCAGCAGGTGTTGCTTCCAAATACCAGCTCTTTCAGCATGGATGTAGCGCTTCAAAATGAGCACCATGTCAATATACATTCCCCATAACTGAGCTGTTACTCCCAATGTGTTCTCAAAGTCTTTCCACTGTGATTCAAGCAATCCTAATTGTTTCATCACATCACCAACAAATACAACGATTCTCTCAGTGTCTTTTGTTTCATAAGCTGTCCTAAGTTTTTCCAACAGTGAAGATAGACATCCAAGAGCTTCAGCTTCATCATTGTGCAACAACCACTGCTCAAAGGCCTCCCACTTCAGCATAAAGAACGCCTCACAGAGTAGGGAATGATAACGAACCATTTTGTAGTAGTCCTTCCCTGCCATCACCTTATTAGCTGTTCCTCTACCACATATATTACTCACAGCTAGTATGTCTTCAATGCCACTTTCCCTCATAAAGAACCCGATGGATCCCATAAAATTCATTGCAATGTGGAATCCACCCAATCGTACTATGACATCTTTATACTTGAGAGGATTTTTGTTCAACAGGCCTTTTACAATGTCATATATTGCCTGGTCACATGTGATAACAGTTTTTGATTGTCCCAGTTTCAGATTAAGGGAGATGAAATAATCCAGGGAGGTCTGGACAACATCTGGGTTTGTTGGAGTTTGAGGATACAGTGGTCCATAGCCAATACTTGTTTTATGTGCCTGTTGTCCATCATACACTTCAAAAAAGGTATTCCAAGTTGGAGTACATGAAGTGCTATCATTTCTACATGTCATCATTTGAGTGGGAAACATCCGTAAAAGGAACCATACAATATTTTCATCAATCAGAGTGTTACTAGCTACAGTGGCATCAGAAATGAGTTCTATTCCACATAACGATCTTGCCTCTTTTCTGTCCTTCAGGGTAAGGTTGCTGCTAACAGGGACAAACGCCTCGGGTTTATTGACTGTTAACTGTCTTGTCTTATGTAGAGGTACTTTCCCAGCCCCAATTATATT
>JBAKBP010029387.1:0-27211 GCA_037953745.1 Lithodes maja
CTGGAACAAATCGATAATCCTCCCAAGCTTCCAAAATAACCTAGGACGCTCATCATGAATCAGGACGATATCCCCGATACGAGGCCATCGTTGATTCGTCCCTTTGATCTTATGAGAGTGACGCTCGCGAAGAGACAGCAAATATTCTTGGGTCCACCGTTTCCATAGATCGTCGGACACCTTGTTTACATACTGGAAGCGACGACGTGTGGCGTCAGCATTGCCGAACGTAGGGTCTAGCAGATCTTCGTCATTTACGGACGATTTAGGAAAGGTATTAAGGGTTCGTCCACGTGTCATCATGGAAGGCGAAATGGGTAAGAGGTCATCAACATCTGCCGAGGTATAGGTCAAGGGCCTGTCGTTGACTGACATCTCAATTTCTATTAAGATGGTTTGCAACTCCCGTCTGGTCACCAGTGCCCTTCCTAATACCTTCTTCAAGGCAGATTTGACGATACCGATTGTTCTCTCCCAAATCGCCCCGAACCATGGTGCACGTGCTGGTATAAATCTCCATTGACAACCCTTTCCAGTGAGGGTAGCCACAACCTGCGGGTCATCCATTAAACTCTGGAGATATTTAGAGGCCCCGACAAAACAAGTCGCATTATCGCTCATAATAATTTGAGGGAAACCATTGCGGCCTGCAAAGCGTCTTAGAGTATGCAAAAACCCCTCACTGGATAGGTCGTCAATCAATTCAATATGAATCGCTCTGGTTACCGCACATGTGAATAGGACGGCATATACCTTTATGATATTACCGGGCGATTCTCTAACATGAATCGCTCCGGTGTAGTCTACCCCGGTTACCTGAAATGGTTCAGTCCTTTGTACCCTGAACTCAGGCAAGGGAGGTAGATCAACTGGGGAGTAAAGCTTACCCTGTAATCTTTTACAGATAGTACAGCTATTGTGGATCCCTTTAATTGCTTGTCGCATCTTAGGGATCCACCAACGTTGTCGCATATACGCCAGAACATAGTTTACGCCAAAATGTAGGCAGGTCCTATGGCATTGGCGAATCAACAGTTTGGTAATCATATGAGAGGAGCTAAGGAGGACAGGATATTTCGCAGAATCAGTAATGTCCGCTTTTTGTATCCTGCCTCTACACTTAATAATGCCTCCTTCCATATATAATCCTAGCTGCCTCATTAAGTTTGAGGGTTTGGCCTTTGACTCCTTGCTCAGGATTTGATGTTCAGTAGGATAAGATTCCTTTTGTACTAAACATATTAGTTTTGCTTCTGCTGATCTCAATTCATGGAGTCTGATATGCTTCGAATCTTCACTAAGGAAAGATCCGTGAGCCCGACTTCCCATGTTGTTAATGAAACGGTATATCCATGCAAATACCCGTATTACTTGATCATAGCTGCCGTAACGTTCCCACTCTACCAACTTGTTATCCTGATGTGTAGTACTCACAGTCGAACTACTTAACACATCATCTTGGGGCCGACTTGAAGGATCAGATATGTATTCCCTGAAATCCTGAGGCCATTCAGTTGGAGATGTAAGCCATGGAGGTCCATGCCACCAAATAGAGGACGACATAAACTGTTGCGCCGAGATCCCCCGGGAAATTATGTCACTGGGGTTATCCCTGGTGCTCACATAGCGAAATTTAGCCGTAGGAACTAAGTTATGTATCTCATCAGTGCGATTAGAAACATAAACAGGTAACACTTTCTGGCTGTGTACCCATGAAAGCGCTATTTGACTGTCGCTCCAGACATAGACGTTATTAATCTGTAGTATGTCTGCATAAGCATCCAGTGTAAACTTTATTAGACGAGCAGACAGAAGCAATGCAGTAAGTTCTAATTTAGGAACTGTAATCTTCTTTATAGGGGCTACTTTGGCCTTCGCTATAGCCAGCGTCGCTTCACTACCATTGCATATGTATATGGCAGTACCGTACGCACTATTACTAGCATCAGAAAAGGCATGTAGATCCACCTGTTGACCACTAATAACCTGACGATTAAGTTGGACCTTGCAACATGTGGAAAGGTCCGACCGAATCAACTGCCAAGTATCTTGTAACTCAATCGGGAGGGGCGTATCCCAATCTAGTTTTAGCCGCCACAGTTGCTGTAAAAACATACGAGCACGGATTGTTACAGGCAGCAAAAAACCTAGGGGATCAAACAACCTCGCTGACAAGCTTAAGCAGTTTCGCTTGGTCATAAGCTCACTGCCGCATGGGGTGTGACAGAAGGATATACAATCTGTGGTAGTGTCCCATTTGTGGCCTAAAAACTTCACCTCACTATTCTCAGTAGCTATACCGCCAAATTCAAATGTCCTATTGGACCAAAACCTGTCGGGATCATTACCCTATTCCCGACATATTGCCCGCCACCAAAAATGATATACAGGAGCTATATACAGAGAACAACAAAAGGACATCGAAGTCAAAGATCACCTAGTTTGATCTTTGATCTCCAAAGATCCACGGAACTCATAGCCGCCCTCCTTTTGGGACGAGCGCCACCTGAAGCCTGAGGAGGATCATCCTTCTCATTATCAGCTGCCCCACCTTGAGGAGTACTGTCACCAGCACTCTTCCGCGGAGGGGTATCAGTAGAGACGCCAGGATCATCCGGTTCGAAGGACCAATATTTATCGGGAATCTATTTAATCTATTTAACGGTTAAATGATGGATCACTGGTACATGAATATCCCAACAAATAGTTATATAAAATATTTACCAACGAGGTATTCGTCGATGGGTTTAATCCAGTCCCCCACAAACGGCTAGTTCAATTGCATGACATGTAGGAATGTTAACATAATACAATATCAATACAATGAACTTAGCTTAGAGGACTGGTGATGTAGGACTGTTGTTATATTGATTAGTTGTAGCACATGGTGAACTGTGGGTTGAGTCAGAGCCGGGGGAGGAGATGTTAACGGTATGGTGTTGATTGAGAGACTAAAGGGCCGGCGTCCGATCGCTTCGCGAAATTACATATGGCTGCCGGCTCATAATAATTATAACCCATAACTTGGTTTCATAATACATCTAGAGCTGATGTAGATATTTATACATTACAGTTAATATTTAACCTAACTTAAGAAGAAACTACAATACACAAAGAACCAGCCGAAATCGTACAAACGATACGATACCGCCAAATTCAAATGTCCTATTGGACCAAAACCTGTCGGGATCATTACCCTATTCCCGACAAATATAAAACAATAGTATTACTTTCATCATAACTCAATTACTTAAAGAGTTGCTTTAGTCCACAAGTTAGTCAACTAAAATAGTTAAGTACATAATAATAGCGTTAACGTTAATTCCCAATCAAATAGTTAAGCACATAATAGTAGCGTTAACGTTAATTCGCAATCAAATAGTTAAGTACACAATAATAGTAGCGTTAACGTTAATTCCCAATCACATATCTCACTAACCAACATAACGTAAGTGTTTACACCGAACACACTTAACACACACATATATAATCTGACTGTCACAATCCCATTATAATACTTCACCCCGTCTTCCTCCAGCTGCAAGTTCACTTTCCCCAACTCCAAATGAGACTGATTTGAATGCCCACAACTCGGGTCTTATATACCAAACAATGATGGTGTAGGAACGAATCAGGAGGCGGGGGGTGGTGCCTGCTCCAATCATAGCTCCTCGAGTCGCATAACAGGTGCCTGGTCCACTCACAGCTCCTGGCATCGATCATACGTCATAGCGTCGGTCATCGAAGTAGTTTGCAGGGTCCCCTATGACGCACGCAGGTGTGAAGGCTAGTTTGCTGGTATGCAGGCTAGCTGGTTTCCCCACTCGCTAGGTCGCTCGCTAGTCTGCTTCTCCGTTTGGGTAGTGCGACTCCTTCAACTCTAATTCTAACTCTTAAATTAACATACAGGGCTCCGTATGTCAGACCTCCCCCCTAGAAAAGAGTTTAAGGAGTACAGTACATAATATTAAACAGAATACATAAATAGATTCACCACCAGATTGGCAACAGCAAGATTATAATGAGGATATAATAAGGATATCACCCAAAGTAGGCAACGTCTCCAGGTACCACATCAGAACATAGCCGGAACGTAGCTGGAGCGTTATTCGAACTGCAAGGCATCTCACAGCTGAAGGCTTAAAAGCGCACTACAAAAGCATGATATTTACCTCGCTACAAGGGAGAGCTAATTGCCAAAATCCTCTCATTAAGTTAAACTTACTGCGGTATGAGGCCAACCTGGTAAATGTAATCTTTAACAGATACGTGATAGGCAATCGGCTAGCACGTTCTGGACCCCCTTAATATGTTTGACATCCAGGGAGTATTCCTGCAGCAACAAACTCCACCTGGTCAGTCGTTGGTTTTTATTTTGGAACCTATGCACAAATTTTAAGGGGTGATGGTCAGTATATACAGTGATGGCACCAGAGGCAGATTGCACATAGACAGCAAAGTATTGAAGGGATAAAATTAATGCTAACAGCTCCTTCTCAATGACTGAATAGTTACGTTGGGCAGAATTTATTTTTTTACTGAAATAGCACACAGGATGCAATACCTCACAGTCGTCTTCCTGGAGCAACACTGCACCAACCCCGGTATTGCTCGCATCCACTGCCAGGGAAAAAGATCTGTTAAAATCAGGAGCTCGGAGTACAGGATAATTAGATAATATATATTTGGTAGCAATAAAGGCCTCTTCACATTCAGAGGACCACACAAACTTCACATCCTTACGGAGAAGATCTATCAGGGGAGCTGTCAACTTTGAAAAATTTATAATGAAACGCCTATAATAGCCAATCATGCCTAGGTACCTTTGGATATGTTTCTTAGTGCTAGGAGTTGGGAATTCTAGAATAGACTCTACCTTTGCTTGAGGAGGTGCAACCTGCCCCTGACCTACCGTAAATCCTAGATACTGGACCGTACTCTTTACAAAGGTGCATTTCTTAAGATTAACCACCAGATTGGCATCAGCAAGATTTAAGAATAGCAATCTAAGTTGGTAAAGATGATCCTCCCATGACTGTGAAAAGATAAGAATATCATCGATGTAGACAACGCACCCAGGTACCCCTTCAGTCACCAAATTCATGAGGCGCTGGAATGTAGCTGGGGCGTTTTTCAAGCCGTAGGGCATTACGTTACAGCAGAAGGCTTGATTGTTGACTACAAAGCATGATATTTCCCTCGCTCTAGGGGTGAGAGCTACTTGCCAATATCCCTTCATCAAGTCAATCTTGCTGATATAGGTGGCTGTACCAATCTGGTCAATGCAGTCGTCGATCCGTGGCAGTGGGTAGGTATCGTTCTTTGTGACAGCATTGACTTGCCTATAGTCCATACATAACCTATGGCTCCCGTCTGGCTTTGGCACAAGTATGACTGGACTACTCCACTGGCTTAACACCTTACGAGCGGCTTATGCGGTTTATTTATATGTACCGCCCAGCGGGGTGTTTTTAGCCAAAATAGGGCTGTTTACGTGATCATTTTCATGCCTAAATAAGACCCAGAACGTAAAACAAGTAACTATCCCTGAAAGGGCATAAACAGAGCTTTCGAATGACACCATAACGATCCTTTTATGATGGCTAGTTTTCTTGCAATAACCGTGCAACGCGAGTGCAAAAAGCATGTAATTAGGCAATTTCCCCATACAATTCCGTATATAGCGAGTGAGAGAGGGAGGGAGGAGGTGGGATTCGTGTCAGTAGGTTCGCCGCGGTGGTCGGGAGCAGTCATACGCTCGCTACTCTCCTGCCACCACTTGTCTCTCTCTCTCAGCAACATTACGTGCTGAAATTGCCACACGATATATGTCGAGCGCCGCCACATAGTCCAGCTTTATTTAACTCGACTTATGTTGCGCGCCGCTAATTAAGGGTTAAGGCCCTAGTGATCAGTTCATTAGATAACATAAAGTCAAGCTCGACCTGCAGTATACTCCTGCGTTGTGGCGAGACACGGTAGGGGGATAGTTTAATGGGAGTTGCATCCCCTACGTCGATGTCGTGCACGGCCATAGAAGTGAGCCCTGGAGTATCACGGAACACACTGGGAGACTGAGATAAAACAGAGATTAGTTGGTTCGCTTGATCAGAGGGAAGGTGACCTAGTTTAGATGGTAATTCCCTCAAAGCCACTGAATTATACTGAAAGTTGGATAGGCTACATGACAAGTCAAAGTCTGCATATATACCTTCAGGCTCTGGAACAGTCTGTTGCGGGTCAGTAAGAGAAATGAAGACTTCGTCCGCACCAGGCTGTTCACAGGTCCTGACATTTACTGCCACAGTGAGAGAATCTGGAAGAGAGGAATCAGGGGACCTATGGTAGGGTTTCAACATATTTATATGGAATACTTGCGTGGGCTTTCTCCTGTCTGGGGTAGTTACTAGATAATCGGTAATGCTCACCCTCCGAATGATCTTATATGGGCCCCTGAACTTGGCAGATAAAGGTTGGCCAAAAAGGGGGAGCAGGACCAAAACCTCATCACCGGGCTGAAACTCCCTCTCACAGGCTTTTCTGTCATACCATTTCTTCATGGAGCTTTTAGCCACGGTCAAGTTTTGAGCGGCAAACTCACATGAGGATCTCAGCCGGGTTTTGAAATCTGAAACATACTTGAGAAGGTTTTGGTTCCCCTCCTGGCCAACTAGGCTATCCTGCAAAAGTTGCAAAGGACCTCTTACCTGGTGACCGAAAACTAGCTCATTAGGGGAAAAACCCAGGGATTCAGTTGGAACCTCACGAGTAGCAAATAAAAGAAAAGGTACCCCCTTATCCCACTCAACTCCGGTCTCTGTACAATACTTACGTAACATTCCCTTTAATGTCTGATGATATCGTTCGAGAACCCCTTGACTCTCTGGGTGGTAGGTGCTAGACTTAACATGCTCGATACCCAACTCCTTCAGGGACTGCTGGAAAATGTTAGAGGTAAAATTAGTTCCTTGATCACTTTGCACCTCATGGGGGAAACCCATTCTGGTGAAGAATTTGAGCAGTTCCTTGATGACAGTTGGAGCAGAGGTAGTCCTTAAGGGTATAGCCTCTGCGAGTTGCCATGTCCATGATAGTTAATAAATAAATGTTACCTTGGGAAGTCTTAGGCAATGGGCCTACAATGTCCACTACCACCCGAGTAAAAAGGATTCTCGAAAACGGGCAAGGGCACCAGAGGATGTACAGGCACCTTCTGATTGGGTTTTCCTGTCATCTGGCAGTGTGACACACTCTACAAAACTCCACTACATCTGCACGCATTCCTGGCCAGTAAAAGTTGGCTCTGATTCTGTCTAGAGTTTTTCTCACACCTAGGTGTCCTGCCAATGGTATACAATGGGCCATTTCCATGATATCTCTTCGACAAGGTTTGGGGACTACTACTTGATGGACGTCCCAAGCCCCGTCATCGATTGGTCTGTGTGGCGGTCTCCATCTTCGCCACAATACTCCTCCTTTGAGGTAGAAACATTCACCACCCTCCTTCTCACATTCCTCTTCACTCACGGACCTGGCAGCTAACTCCTTGCATTCACTATCATCTCTCTGTAGCTCTACCAGGCCACTAGGACAATTTGGAGGGGTTTCATGGTCATCGTTAGGGTCAAGATGAGCCATAAAGGTGTCAGATAAATCCACCTCAGTCACATCATCAGGCACAGTTGGAGCGTCATTCACACTCTCATCATCCCTTTCATCAACTCTTACATTCGGTACATTTCTGTCTGAGGGAACTGCTACTTGAGACATTGAACGTGTGACAGCACACACAGGGAAAACAGTTGGCATCTCCTTTTCGAGCTCACCGGTTAGTGGCTCGTTAACAGGGGAAAGTGACAAAATGGGGTCTGGTCGGACCTTCTCACCTGCTACATCATTCCCCAAAAGGAGCGTTACCCCAGGCACAGGGATATCATGGGACCTACACAAAGCTATGGTGGCCTCACCCTGTAGTAACTCACATTCAATTTCGCCTTTTACCAAGTGTGCATAAAATTGGCCTCCAGCACCTCTCATTACAACTGGTTCGCCAGGTGGGCACTCAGTGTAAGGATTCACCATGAGGGTGCTAGTAGAACCTGTGTCTCTCAGAATTTTTACCTCATGCATACAACCATTTAATCTCACGTTGCCAGATGAAATAAAGGGACGGTAACTGTCCTGCACTGATGGTGAAATTATTATTGGCTTAACCCTAGTGGGTTGCACCACACATGCTACTACACCCCTGTCTAGATGATTTACGTTAGCTGCTAGGTACTCCTTCTGTCGAGAGTCCTGCATTAAAGGAACTTTTGGTGCTAGGTACTCCTTCTGTCGGGAGTCCTGCATTACAGGCACATATGGAGTTTGAGATACGGCGGCAACTGTCTGCCCCGATCTCTCGGTTCTCTCCTTGGCCCAGCACTGATAAGCTAGGTGGCCTCTCTTGCCACAAAAAGTACATACTTTAGGGGATACGGGAACGTTCCCTCTTTGAGCATTACTATTAGTTTGGGGCCCACCTCTGTTACCATTGCCCTGAGTCGCATTTTTAGTTGGGGGAACAATTCGGTTTTGGCTAGCTGGGGAAGACGTTATAGGCTTGTGACTGGGTCTGTCAGATTTGTGATTGGGATACTTAAAATTAGAGCTAGAATTATCGTAGGGCTTCTTTCCACGAAATTGTTGTTGAGCACGTATGTGTCAGCCATGTCAGGCAGCGTCGGCAAGACAATCTACCTTTTTCCCCTTTAAATGATAGGATACAGAAGAATCAATTTTCCATAGGAAATTTTCTAACAGGACCAACTCCTTCAGATCGTTGTAGCTTGTGACTTTCTTACTCTTGACCCAATGATTGAAAGTTTTAGTCATGGTCCTGGCAAATACCTTATGGGTTTCTTCTACTTTCTTCTGGTTTTTACGGAAAGATTGCCTGTAAGCCTCAGGCTGCAATTGAATAGGTTTTTAGGATAGCTTCTTTGAGATTGTCATAATCCTGCCTAACTTCTGCTACTTCTGACAAATATGTGCTCGAGCCTGCCCTGTCAAAACGGTTTGTAACATGAAAGGCCATTGATCTCTTGTCCACTTCATACTCCAGCAACTTCCTCAAACAAAACAAAGAAATCCTGCACATTATCCTCAGTGAAAGGTGGAATGACACTAGTCATAGTCAATCCCAGAGGGGGAGCAATTAAGGGAGCATATTTTGTATTGACATTTAGTTGAGCCGTTTGATATTGATATTGATAATGTTCGGTCTTTATTCTGGCTTCTTCGATATTTGCTCGGGCTTGTTCGGCATTTATTCTGGCTAGTTCTATTTTTAGTTTGGCTTGTTCTAGTTCGAATATTTGATCACCGGTCAAACCAGGTGGCAATTGTATAATCAAGTTGGCTAGGTTTACTAGGGATCCCAACAACTGCTCCGTCACCCTCCCCGCCTTCTACAGGGAACAGGTGGGTTTTTATGGTCTGAGCCACCTCTACTTTAGACATGTTTGAGACAGTTAATTGGAGATGTGAGGCAAGCACTTTCAGTTCGGATTTTGACAGACAGTCAATATCAAGGGGCTGTGGGTTCTGATTCTATGAAAACTCTAGCATCTTCTTCATTAATTAGTTGAGGCATGATTAATATTTGGTTTTTTAAGTAGTGAAACGGTAATGAAACTGAGTGAAACTGTATGAAAACGAATCCTGGCAAGGTCGCCACTCTTCTGTTACGTATCTTGATCCTCAAGTGGTTAACTTGATGAATCTAGATAGCACAAGAGATATATATTAAGGTATCAGTCAGCTGAAGGCAAAACAAAAGTATAAATCTAATAAAATAATTTCCTGTTGTTGCTTCCTTTCCTTTTGGATCTTAGGACTTAGTATCCTTTATTGACTGATACTCTTTAATTATGAAAAATACTGAAACTAATTAAAGTCATGTAGTATTTATAAAGAAGATTATTTAACCGAAGCTTAGTAGGCTATGGTTATGAACCGAAGAAGTTATATCTAAAGAAGGACTATTAATTCTATAAAAAGTCTTGGAAGATAAATATTAAGTAAGAAATATTTCTGTCTCTTACCCTTTTTGAAATGAATAGATAGATTTCTTATATGTCCTGTTATTTATATTTAATGTAATTATTCTTGGTTCTTGTCTTACGTTAATAGTATTATATTATTATTATCATCAGGATTTATATCAAAGTCACATAAAAAGTTAGATATATATTTAATAATTAGTTAAATGTATTTCTTAACCACGTAACATTGAGGTTGATTATGAGTAAATAAAGTTACAGGATCGCTTCATTGATTCGATTCAGGTCTCACTCAAATAATATGAAAAGCAAAAATAATATTTTGAAGCTAAAAGAATTTTCTTCAGCTTAGGAAATCACTATAAGTAATATTAACACAGCCATGTTTAGTCTAAGGCGATATTACTAATACGAGACAATAGCATCACCGTACTAAGCACCGTTATGCAATGTAAGCTTAATTCAAAGAAAATGAAAGAACTCGTAAGTATGAATATAAAACAATAGTATTACTTTCATCATAACTCAATTACTTAAAGAGTTGCTTTAGTCCACAAGTTAGTCAACTAAAATAGTTAAGTACATAATAATAGCGTTAACGTTAATTCCCAATCAAATAGTTAAGCACATAATAGTAGCGTTAACGTTAATTCGCAATCAAATAGTTAAGTACACAATAATAGTAGCGTTAACGTTAATTCCCATCACATATCTCACTAACCAACATAACGTAAGTGTTTACACCGAACACACTTAACACACACATATATAATCTGACTGTCACAATCCCATTATAATACTTCACCCCGTCTTCCTCCAGCTGCAAGTTCACCTTCCCCAACTCCAAATGAGACTGATTTGAATGCCCACAACTCGGGTCTTATATACCAAACAATGATGGTGTAGGAACGAATCAGGAGGCGGGGGGTGGTGCCTGCTCCAATCATAGCTCCTCGAGTCGCATAACAGGTGCCTGGTCCACTCACAGCTCCTGGCGTCGATCATACGTCATAGCGTCGGTCATCGAAGTAGTTTGCAGGGTCCCCTATGACGCACGCAGGTGTGAAGGCTAGTTTGCTGGTATGCAGGCTAGCTGGGTTTCCCCACTCGCTAGGTCGCTCGCTAGTCTGCTCCACCGTTTGGGTAGTGCGACTCCTTCAACTCTAATTCTAACTCTTAAATTAACATACAGGGCTCCGTATGTCAGAATATATATATATATATATATATATATATATATATATATATATATATATACGGTATATATATATATATATATATATTATATATATATATATAATAAATATATATATACATACATAATATATATATATATATATATATATATATATACCGGTATATTATATATATATATATATATATATATACATATATATGTTAGTAAAGCCAGGTAATACATTTTCTTTAACCTCTGAAGTGCGCACGGGGTAATTGAAAACCTCCCCCCTGTGCTGACGTATTTGAGGTGTTTCCGTCACTAAAATATTCATTGTACCATTAATAGCATTAATAATTATCCATATGCACCTATTATGGGTTGATTATAAAGGTATTAACCTGAAACAACAATAAAACGAGTGAAAACAGCGTTTGGATGGTCAAAATCGGAGATATAGCCCGCGAGTTGTATAATGTATGGGTGAGGCAAGCTACCTTCCCGCCAATTTTCCCCAAGGCCACTGCGACACAGTCGATCGATACTCTCTCTCTCTCTCTTGCACTCGATTGCCATCAGTGATGACAACACCCTGCTTGCAACTCGCTAATGTTAGCACGAAATTATACCTCAGAATAAGGGAATAATAGGGAAAATAGGTGATAACTGAGGGATAGGAGGAAAGTGGGGAAGGAGGGGAGTAGAGGACTGAAATTTTGCATGGCCCAGGGGCCAAACAAAAATAAAAAATAAAAAAATAAAAATAAAAACAATATTTTTTTTTCGATGTCAAAAGTTGATTTTTAATTTTACTTACTCAGGAGAGTCTTCCCGCAGTCCGCCGGGGGAACTCTTAAGAGTCTTCCCGCAGCTCCCGGGTTAATACATACGAGGTTGAAAGAAATGGCAATTTCTGCGTTGGAAATTTTATTATTCAAAGTTTCCAGGTCTCTGATGAGTTTTCGCTGGGTGGCAGGAAGTAGATGAATGAGATGAGCAAAATTCATGGTGGTACAGTGTTATATTAATGTACATGATGATACAGGATATACGACGCGTTTCACTGGACAACCAGCATTATCAAGTAAGGATAGAATGATATAAAAGGTAAACAGGAAGGGTATATATAGAGGGTGGAGGATCAGAGGAGGCGAAAATCTGGGGGCAAAAGTCTGCTATTGGTGGAGGGGTATTCTAGGAGAGAGAAAGATAGAACCGCTTCACGCATGCGCACTGGATGCGGGATGGTGGTGGTCGGTTGGCGGGGTCGAAGCTGATTGGCTGCGTGTCGAGGCGCGTGGCCTAAGTTGCGCAGTACGTGTGGCGCCGGCAGAAGACGAAGCTGAAGGAGGTAGCACGGGGGGCTGCGTCAAGGGCACCGGGGGGTGAGGGGGGGCGTTAGGTCCTGTAGGAAAGTGCCTTTTGGCAGAAGGAAGGATCTGAAGGTCCAGAGTTTGGTTGTTGATGTTGGGATGTAAGGCTTGGATATATAATGCTTCGAGAATAGGTAATCTCCTTGGGTCACTTTCTTTATCGAGTATGGTGGTGTGTTTCTCTAACTCGTTGTGTGTGAGGTGGGGGTGGTAGGGGTGAGATAGTGGTCTTTGATGGCTCCAGCCTGAAGGTGAAGAGTTAACCGACGTGAAAGACGAGTCTGCGTCATACCAATATAGGAATGAGGTCCACAGTCCTCATAATTACAGGTATGTTGGTAAATGACGTGATCGTCGGTCATCGGGCTCTTTATCTTGGTGGAAGCTGGTTTGTTGCGGAGAACGAGGTTGGAGGTCTTGGGGGTATTTGTAATAAATTATTAATTTGATTTTGTTTTCCGGGTTGGTTGGGTGGACATGTTTGGAGATTATTTCTTTTAAGACGGCCTCGTCATTTTTGTGTTCAGAGACATAAAATTGCGGTAGAAGATCTTAATTTCATTGGGGGTGTCAATGTTGGGAGGGCTTTGGGTGTGCCATTTTCAAGATGGTGTTGATGGTGCTGGAGATGTCGGGGTTGGAGTATCCGTTATTTACTAAAACTTGGGATAGTCTTTTTAGTTCCTGGTGGGTGTCGGCCCAGGTAGAGCAGTGCGTGAGGGCTCTCCTTACATAGGCGGAGATGGAGGATAGAAGATAACGGCGGGGGCATTCACTATCGCCGTTGAGGCATTGTCCTGTGTTAGTTGGTTTAATGTAGATGGTGGTTTTGAACCCATGGTCGTTCAGAGCTACGAGGATGTCGAGGAAGAGGAGTTGTCCATTGTTTGATTTTTCAAAGGTGAAGTAAAGTCCGGAGGAGGTCATGAAGCGACGCTGGAGTTCCTGTAGTTCGTGGAGGTCCTTGATTTGCACGAAGATGTCATCCACGTGACAGGGGGGGCAGCCCCCTAGGAGTTCTTTTTGCGAACTTTTTTATGGGTACCATCGAGGAAGAGCTCCTAGCTGCCCAATGACCCGCCGTCTAATGTAGATACGTGGATGACATCTTCGTGCAAATCAAGGACCTCCACGAACTACAGGAACTCTAGCGTCGCTTCATGACCTCCTCCGGACTTAACTTCACCTTTGAAAAATCAAACAATGGACAACTCCCCTTCCTCGACATCCTCGTAGCTCTGAACGACCATGGGTTCAAAACCACCGTCTATATTAAACCAATTAACACAGGACAATGCCTCAACGGCGATAGTGAATGCCCCCGCCGTTATCTTCTATCCTCCATCTCCGCCTATGTAAGGAGAGCCCTCACGCACTGCTCTACCTGGGCCGACACCCACCAGGAACTAGATAGACTATCCCAAGTTTTAGTAAATAACGGATACTCCAACTCCGACATCTCCAGCACCATCAACCACCATCTTGAAAAATGGTACACCCAAAGCCCTCCCAACATTGACACCCCCAATGAAATTAAGATCTTCTACCGCAATTTTATGTCCTCTGAACACAAAAATGACGAGGCCGTCTTAACCCGTACAGCCCCAGCGACGCGCCTGGCGCGTCGGCGATGTATGTAACGCACAGCCCCAGAGACGCGCCTGGCGAGTCACCCTAATTTCCCCTAATTGCGCCGACCGTAACCTCAGGTGTAGCCACGCAAGAGGGCTCAGATTTGTATGGGAACTGTGTACGTATCCCACGCAACCGTGCCGATGGTTGAAAACTCTCAAAGTCCACGTGCGTGCGCGCGAGCGCGCAATAACCTGGTTTTTTGGGATAATTGCCTTCAATTTTTTACTCTTATAAAATCCGTTTTCGGGGGCTCTGTAGGACCATTTTTTAAGCTTTTTGAGCGGTTTTTCGTGGTTTTTCCTTCATTCCTAACCCATTCGCTATTGTTTCTGGAATAAAACCATTTTTTGAAAACCGGCCGGGTTCTGGTGCGCAAACATTACAAAACTAGCCGGGGCTCCACGGGTTAAAAGAAATAATCTCCAAACATGTCCACCCAACCAACCCGGAAAACAAAATCAAATTAATAATTTATTACAAATCCCCCAAGACCTCCAACCTCGTTCTCCGCAACAAACCAGCTTCCACCAAGATAAAGAGCCCGATGACCGACGATCACGTCATTTACCAACATACCTGTAATTATGAGGACTGTGGACCTCATTCCTATATTGGTATGACGCAGACTCGTCTTTCACGTCGGTTAACTCTTCACCTTCAGGCTGGAGCCATCAAAGACCACTATCTCACCCCTAACCATCCCCACCTCACACGCAATGAGTTAGAGAAACACACCACCATACTCGATAAAGAAAATGACCCAATGAGATTACCTATACTCGAAGCATTATATATTCAAGCCTTACATCCCAACATCAACAACCAAACTCTGGACCTTCAGATCCTTCCTTCTGCCAAAAGGCACTTTCCTACAGGACCTAACGCCCCCCCTCGCCCCCCGGTGCCCTTGACGCAGCCCCCCGCACTACCTCATTCAGCTTCGTCTTCTGCCGGCGCCACACGTACTACGCAACTTAGGCCACGCCCCTCGACACGCAGCCAATCAGCTTCGACCCCGCCAACCGACCACCACCATCCCGCATCCAGTGCGCATGCGTGAAGCGGTTCTATCTTTCTCTCTCCTAGAATACCCCTCCACCAATAGCAGACTTTTTCCCCCTGATTTTCGCCGCCTCTGATCCTCCACCCTCTATATAATATTATACCCTTCCTGTTTACCTTTTATATCATTCTATCCTTACTTGATAATGCTGGTTGTCCAGTGAAACGCGTTGTATATCCTGTATCATCATGTACATTAATGTAACCCTGTACCACCATGAATTTTGCTCATCTCATTCATCTACTTCCTGCCACGCAGCGAAAACTCATCAGAGACCTGGAATCTTTGAATAATAAAATTTCCAACGCAGAAATTGCCATTTCTTTCAACCTCGTATGTATTAAAGAAAATATATATATATATATATATATATATATATATATATATATATATATATATATATATAAATGAGGCGCCCCGAGTCCAAAGGCATGTAAGTGCCATTTGAAAATCTTGATAAAATCTTTAGTAAATTGCGATTTACTCAATACATTAACAAATGGCACTTACATCCCTTTGGACTATGTATGTATATATATACGAGGCTCGCCCCGTCCAAAGGGACGTAAGTCCCATTTTTAATTTATTGAGTAAATCGCGATTTACTAAAGATTTTATCAAGATTTTCAAATGGCACTTACATGCCTTTCGACTCGGGGCGCCTCATATATATATATATTATATATATATATATATATATATATATATATATATATATATATATATATATATATATATAATTAGATATATACTGTATATATACAGTATATATATATATATATATATACTGTATATATATATATATATATATATATATATATATATATATATATATATATATATATATATATGTTTCTAGTCTCTCAGTGGGGATCGAACCATCGACCATCAGGATGATAGCCGACGCTTTAATCAATTACACCACGGCAGTGGTGTAATTGATTAAAGCGTCGGCTATCATCCTGATGGTCGATGGTTCGATCCCCACTGAGAGACTAGAAACATTTAGTGGCTCACGTGTATTTGTGATATATTCTCAATATATATATATATATATATATATATATATCTTAATAAATAAAGGTCAATGTTTGTCTGTTTGTCAGTTACCCGACCTTTGTACCTTTGTTACTAAACTCCTCCCCACAGTTTTGGTGCCAGGTGGGAGTGAGGGGCACCGTTGGAAAGCCCCGGCTTTGGAGATGGTTTTAGGCGAGTTTAGTGGAAATCAGAAACACTTTTGTTTAATAAAATTTTCGGCAGAACTTATGTAGTATACGGGAGCGAAAAAAATGGCCATTTGGGGCAGAAGGAGGCCTCCGATCGAAAAAGTGTATGGAACGAAAGTTGTTCGCAGCTCCCCAAAATGGGGTATGAATGAGGTCAGATCCAAAATCGGAGGTCATTTAGCGCCGAAATCAAGGTCGCCGTTTAATGAGGCACAGGGAGGTCGAGGCCGTTGATTATGGTATAGTAGTATTGTGATGATTGTGGTAGTAATGATGATGATGGTGATTATGGTAGTAGATTTAAACCCGGGCAACGCGGGTACCCCTCCTAGTATATATATATATATATATATATATATATATATATATGTATATAATTACTCAGAAAAGAAGTTTTTTTAGAACTCGTTTACACTTTCATATTTCAATTTATTTACATTTATTTTATTTTTTGTTTTATTGTGTATTACAGTTATTCCTCCTTCTATTGACATATGATACATCACAATACACAGCATTCTGGTGGATGGGAATACAGAAATACATTAGGCTTCGAAAACGTTCCCGGGCCAAATTTTCCACCGAGAAACCCTGCTGACTGCCCATGCTAACTTATTGTAACTTTATATGTCTGAGAGGGTTAACACTTTTAGGATAATGACACCCTTTAAATTTTGATTCTGGCTTAAATTAGACGATTTTATTCAGTTTAACCCTTAGAAGATACGATGGCGATGGTGCATTCCCCTTTCCCTGTCTGTGTTCTGGTTATTATTAGACATTTTGTTCAGATAAGGAAGTATATTATGGAAGTCAGTGGGTTAATTGGAATATTCTTTACCGTTATCATTCCCACAGATCCTTCCGAAATAGTATACAAAATTGTTTTATAATAGCCAAAATAAACTGTCAAAATGTGTTACAATTTTCAAAAAAAGTTTAACAAGGCCCTATCTTGTTCAGAGGGCTTATTGTGATCGTATTTGTCCCATTGAGTCCTCAAGGTAAATTATATGCAAAAGAAAATCGTCCAATGGTAACCAAAATAGGGTGATAATTACATCATCGTGCTGAAGGGGTCAATCCTATTTGTTTTGCATTTTTTTTTTTTTTTTTTTTTTACTTTTTTAACCTCCCCTGGTTCGCATCATTTGTTTGGAGATTTTAAGTGGTTATATCCCATTCGCTTAGCGATAATAATACGCTTTATCCCTTTCAGGTTTTGATGTTTTCTGGGCGAGCGATAGCGAGCCTAGAACGTAGAGGAAATTGGCCGTCGGGATATATTTCTATAAAAATAGGTGCAAGCTTAGCATGAAGGGGGCCTGGGTGGGTATTTTGTAGTTTGAAGACAGCCGAAGGTGCATGGGGGCGGGTACAAAAAGGCCCATGTGCCTAAAGGCATCCTCCATTCATAAAATGTTTGTAACAACTGGATTTAAACTTTTGTAGATTGTAAGTTTGTGGAAAGCAACTCGAGGGAAATGAATTCCAAAGAGTAGTAGTTCTAGGGATAAATTAATTTTGATAAGCAGAAGTTCTGCATTGTGGAGGAGAAAGTGTAAATTCATGGGCGCTCTCAGCTGCCCTAATTCTATGGGGAAAGATGTGGAGAGGCGGCACAAGTGAAGCAAGTTCCTCGGAACAATTGCTGTGAAAATATATGTAGAATAATGCAAGGGATGCAACGTTTCTTCGTATGGATAATGTAGGAAGGTCCTGTGTGATTGCAGGGTTATTGATTAATCAAATAGCTTTATTTTGAATTTTGTCTAACTGCCTCAATGCAACCACTCCACTTCCACTCCACAGAGCTGAACAGTAATCCATCTGAGAACGCACATGACTTTTATATATTACGGCCAACTGCTCGTCAGTGAAGAATTCTCGAACTCTGTACAGGAGTCCCAGTTTTTTAGAGGCATTCTTAGCAATGCTTCTAACATCATGTGTCCAGCTCAAGTTAGTAGTTAATGCTACACCGAGAATGTCAATACTAGGGGAAGTGGGAATATTTACATCATTAAAAAAATATATGGGAGTCAGTGAGATTCTGTCGGTTAGAAAATTGAATGTACTTGGTTTTCTGTGCATTAAAGGAAACTATTTTTTTGTCCCCATTCATTAATTCTAGAAAGGTCCTGGTTCAGAGAAATTGCAGTGTTTATTTTTGAATTTATAAGATCGGGTTAGTTGAAAGAATTGGTAAATGTGAAGGAACTGTGGAGTGTTGAGTCATCTGCGTAGGAATGTATTGGATTATGAGTGGTAGATATGAGATCATTGATATGAATGAGGAGCAGAGTTGGGGCCAAAACTGATCCCTGGGGAACACCAGCATTTATTGAGTGAAATTGAGAATAAAGGCCATCTACCATTACACATATTTTTCTGTTATGAAGATAAGAAGAAATTAGTGGAACTAATGATGCAAGGCATCATCAAGGCATGTGACATCTTCGACAATAAGGATTGATGCCAGACTCTATCAAATGCCTTTTGATATATCCAGTGCTATTGTATGTGTTTCACCATGTTGGTCTGTAGCTTGGTTGATTTGATGCGTAAGAAGGCAAAGAATGTCTGCAGTTGATCGACATCGTCTAAAACCATATTGCCTATCACTGATTAATTTATTATTCTCAAGATGCTTAATTATGTGATTATTTAATATAATTTCAAAGACTTTACCAAGAGTGGAAGTTATAGCTATTGGTCTGTAGTTTGATGGATCTGAAGAGGCACCTTTTTTAGGAACTGGATGGATGTTTGCTTCTTTCCAGGGTACTGGGAAGCATGAGGTATGAGTACACAGACGGAAAAATTTGCCAATACAGGAGCGAGCACCAAGGAGCAATTCTTAAGTACTATTGGAGGAATTTCATCTGGACCAGGAGCCTTATCTACTGAGAGATTCTGCAAAATAGTTTTGACATGTCTGGTGTGGACCTTAAGTGAGGGAATTTCAGGCGAATTAAAATTAAGTACAGGGACATCTTGATTTATTTCATCTAAGGTTGAGTTGGTGGAGAAAATATCCGCAAGAAGGTTAGCTTTACCTCGTGGGTCACTTACAAGATTGCCAGTCGGAGATTTTAATGGTGGAATGGATGAAGCAGTAGTGAAGTTGGATTTGAATGAGTTAAGAGTAGACCAAAATATTTTGTTATCATTTGGATTATTTAGAAGTTTATTTGCCTGCTTGTGGAGAAAGTTTAATTTAGTTAGGTTTAACCCTTAAATGTCGGGGCGCAACATAAGTCGAGTTAAATAAAGCTGGACTATGTGGCGGTGCTCGACATATATCGTGTGGCAATTTCAGCACGTAATGTGGCTGAGAGAGAGAGACAAGTGGTGGCAGGAGAGTAGCGAGCGTATGACTGCTCCAGACCACCGCGGCGAACCTACTGACACGAATCCCACCTCCTCCCTTCCTCTCTCACTCGCTATATACGGAATTGTATGGGGAAGTGCCTAATTACATGCTTTTTGCACTCGCGTTGCACGGTTATTGCAAGAAAACTAGCCATCATAAAAGGATCGTTATGGTGTCATTCGAAAGCTCTGTTTATGCCCTTTCAGGGATAGATACTTGTTTTACGTTCTGGGTCTTATTTAGGCATGAAAATGATCACGTAAACAGCCCTATTTTGGCTAAAAACACCCCGCTGGGCGGTACATATAAATAAACCGCATAGGCCGCTCGTAAGGTGTTAATACAGTTTTGGCATGATTTTTGATGTTTCTAAAGTAATTAAAGGCTTCATGTGTTTTTGATCTTGTGTATGCATTGTAGGCTATTGCTTTTTGTTCAGTTACTCTAGCACAATTATGGTCAAACCATTTAGGTGAATTAGATCTTTTACTGTACTTTTGATGAGGAATAAAAGTTGCCATTCTAATTTTTACAAAATCTTGTATGTGGCTCAAGGTGGTGTGTGCATCATTTGAAAAGAAAGAGATCCAGGGAATATCAATAAAGAAACCTTGAAGACCCTCCCAGTCTGCCCTATCGTAATGCCATTTAGTCACCAAAACAGGTTCAGAGTGGGAAGGTGTGGTAGGTGATAGACAGGTGGCCTGTATCAGACAGTGATAAATAGTGATAAAGTAATATAATTGACAGACAGACAGACAGATCGACCACAGAACCAATCCCAGTACATCCAATCACCCACCCTTCAACCCCATTCCTCCTTTGTTGAACAAACTTTTGATCATATTCCAATTAACCTTTCCAAATAAAAAATGGCAGACATATTTTTATTAGTGAATATTGTTGATTAGATTGGCATAGGGATCGCTGCTTCACCTTTCAATCTATGAGTGATTTCGTCTACGAGTTATTTCACCAATAAGTCTTTTCGCTTACAAGTTATTTCACCTCTCAAATCGTTTCGTCTACAAGTTATTTTCATCTACTTAGTCACTTCGCTCACGAATCTTTTCAACTAAATAATTGTGTCATCTACAAGTCTTTTCACTTACCAAAAGCGCTGAAAAGTATGTTCACCTACTAAATCATTTCGTCTACAAGTCCTTGCACATAAGTCATCTTGCTCACAATACTTATCACCTACTAAGTCTTTTTGTCTACAACTGTTATCACCTAGTAAATAATTTCTTCAACAAGTGTTTTCACCTATTATATCTTTTCGTCTCCAAGTGATCTCACCTACTAAATATTTTCGCCCACAAGTCTTTTCACTAACTAAGTTGTTTCGTGTACTAGTTTTTTTCTCCTGCTAAGTCTTTTCGTATACATGTGTTTTCTCCTGCTAAGTCTTTTCGTATACATGTGTTTTCTCCTGCTAAGTCTTTTCGTTTGCAATATATTCGCTTGTTTCAACTAAATAACAGTCTAATATTGACATGGGTTATAATGAAAGGGTTACTTAAAGTGTTCAGAGCAGCATAGTATACTTTGTAAGGGCTTAAGGGGGGTCACCGGCTTTTTCTTATCTTTCTCTCCTTTTTTCTCTTTCCCTGGCTTGTATCCATTCAGCCAACTGTTTTAAGACGTTTATTCCCATTTAGGTGTTGATTTATTCCTGGCGAGCGATAGCGAGCCAGCATTGAATGGAGAAATCCGGCTTCAGAAATGTTTCTATCGAAAAATTTAAAAATTTAGCTTGCTGTCAAAACAAATATACTGTATATATATGTTGGCTCGCTACCGCTCGCCTGGAAAATATTGACACCTGGATAGGGGTAAACGTCTTAAAACAGTAGGCTGAAAGGGGCCGAATAGATACAAGCCAAAGAGAGAGGGAGAGAAAGATAAAAAAAAAAGCGAGGTGTGCTGGCTTAACCATTTCAGTGTGGGGAACGGTTTATCAATATATTTCTGGCTACCATTAGATGATTATAGTCAGCTTCAAACCATTAGATGATTATAGTCAGCTTCAAACCCATTAGATGATTATAGTCAGCTTCAAACCCATTAGATGATTATAGTCAGCTTCAAACCCATTAGATGATTATAGTCAGCTTCAAACCCATTAGATGATTATAGTCAGCTTCAACTCATTAGATGATCATAGTCAGCTTCAAACCCATTAGATGATTATAGTCAGCTTCAAACCCATTAGATGATTATAGTCAGCTTCAAACCCATTAGATGATTATAGTCAGCTTCAAACCATTAGATGATTATAGTCAGCTTCAAACCCATTAGATGATTATAGTCAGCTTCAAACCCATTAGATGATTATAGTCAGCTTCAAACCCATTAGATGATTATAGTCAGCTTCAAACCCATTAGATGATTATAGTCAGCTTCAAACCCATTAGATGATTATAGTCAGCTTAAAACACATTAGATGATTATAGTCAGCTTCAAACCCATTAGATGATTATAGTCAGCTTCAAACCCATTAGATGATTATAGTCAGCTTCAAACCCATTAGATGATTATAGTCAGCTTCAAACCCATTAGATGATTATAGTCAGCTTCAAACCATTAGATGATTATAGTCAGCTTCAAACCCATTAGATGATTATAGTCAGCTTCAAACCCATTAGATGATTATAGTCAGCTTCAAACCCATTAGATGATTATAGTCAGCTTCAAACCCATTAGATGATTATAGTCAGCTTAAAACCCATTAGATGATTATAGTCAGCTTCAAACCCATTAGATGATTATAGTCAGCTTCAAACCCATTAGATGGTTATAGTCAGCTTCAAACCCATTAGATGATTATAGTCAGCTTCAAACCCATTAGATGATTATAGTCAGCTTCAAACCCATTAGATGATTATAGTCAGCTTCAAACCCATTAGATGATTATAGTCAGCTTCAAACCCATTAGATGATTATAGTCAGCTTCAAACCCATTAGATGATTATAGTCAGTTTCAAACCCATTAGATGATTATAGTCAGCTTCAAACCCATTAGATGATTATAGTCAGCTTCAAACCATTAGATGATTATAGTCAGCTTCAAACCCATTAGATGATTATAGTCAGCTTCAAACCCATTAGATGATTATAGTCAGCTTCAAACCATTAGATGATTATAGTCAGCTTCACACTATTAGATGATTATAGTCAGCTTCAAACCCATTAGATGATTATAGTCAGCTTCAAACCCATTAGATGATTATAGTCAGCTTCAAACCCATTAGCTGATTATAGTCAATTTCAAACCCATTAGATGATTATAGTCAGCTTCAAACCCATTTAGTTGTCGATTTTTGGGGGGTGAGCGAAAGCGAGTCTTCGGTCGGAACCTTTTTCTATCGAAAAATGTACAAAGTTAGCTTGAATGGGGGTCTGGGTGAGTATTTTCTTAGTTTGAAGGAAATCTGTAAGGACTAGCAGAACAACTAAGATACATTGCTCGAAAATGGCAATAACAAACAAAATCCTCAATTTTAAATAAACAGCCTATCATAATATTCCACAAGACGTCGGCCCTGACAGTGTTAAGCCTTTCTACTCTTAAGTCAATTCAACCTAACGTATTCAAACCTAATCTGCCTAAATATATGGGCTTAAAACATTTGAACATTAAAATGGTAATTAAATATATCCATGATAAATTACACTTATACAGGTGTATTGATAGTAATGAACCTATATAATATAATAACACGGTAATAAAAAAATAAAAAAATATACATATATACTGTATAATTATAGTTATATATAGCCTACATATAAACAGTGTATATATATATATCAGAGTTGGGTCGATTACCTCATTAAATTAACTAGTTAATTTTAGTTTGTTATCAACTAAGTTAAGTTAAGTTAACTCAAATTTGGGAATTCACCAGTTAAGTTAAATTAATTTTAAAAGTTAATCGGTTAAATAAATAAATTAACTTTACCTTCCATTTAAGTTTTCCAGCTTCCCAAACTTGAATTTCCGGTTCTTTTTATAATTATTTGCACAAGTTATTGTACTTGTGATTGCAAACATCTATTTGTATATGTATTAAGCAATACTTTATATAATATTATGATTAGCATTACTCAATTTCCTTACACAATTAAGTATCTCTGTGTCAGTTATTTCCTTTTGTCTGGTATCATTCCCCTCCTAATTTACTTATTTTGATGAATGCAAGCAAAACCCTTTATAGCTCTGCCATGACAAAATAAATTAATGTATCTATATAATGTTGTTTATTCTTTCTTGGACTGTTTCAGGGGAATTACAATCAATCATATACTGTATAATCAGTCATCAGTAGAACTAAGTAGATATGAGAACTCATCTCACTTGGCTAAATTACTCGACTCGTCGATCAGGTCAGGTGAATGTATCGAGAGATAATGGACACCCAAATCGATGTATATAATGCTAGCAAAACAAAATATATATAATAATAATAATAATAATAATAATAATAATAATAATAATAATAATAATAATAATAAATAAATAAATAAATAAATAAACCTATGCACTTCACATCGTTTTGACTATCGCATTTCAATGTATTACATACCGGTAAGTCCACGTCAAACTCCTAATTTCCAAATGTTGTATGTATCTTAACTACAATAAACTACTTTAAGATCCTGTTCATAATCAAAGACATTTACTAGATTGCCTTATTTCCTTACAACTGTAATGTACACATTCTTATACAGTGCATCTAACTCGAACTTCAAACTTATCTGACTATTAAGCGATATGAAGTTGACTGAAAATAACAACAAAATGGGTTGGAAAGTATACATCTGAAGTACATATACCGATATTAGAAACACGAAATTAATAATATACAATTCATATGAAATAATTATATGACAGAACAACCTATCACGATTTTTGTTTTCATACTACAGATCTATAAAACTTGGAAGACAGCAAAACGTTTCAATAATTATTTTTCTTAAGTGTGTATGGAGGAGATAAACGGCAGGCTGCCTGTAACGAATGTCTCCCCCAAAGCCAAAAGAGTGACAGAGAGCCAAATTCAATGGTCGTTGGGGTCATAATGCCTGGACACACGGAATATAAAGCAGTCTAAGTCATACTATGAAGGAAAGAATAATTAAGGGAGAGAGTTTGTTGAGTAGAAGAAAGACCGAGATTTTTTTTTAATTCTTGGGTTGTAGAGCTTGACAGAATAGGAGTGGGGCTGTGTTGAAAGGCGAGTGCCTCACACTTGCCGCAGGAGAAGGGGTATGCACTGAGATTTCTCTGAAGAACACTGATTGTTGTAATATTGATAGAAGAGTGAAACATTTCACAAGCTTTGCTTGTCAACTGGTCAACACATAACGAAAAGGACCGTGATAACTAAAATGCATAAATTGAAAGATTACTGATCATTCAAATCCAAAAAAAGAGAATAAACAATGTTCTTGTTAGTATTTCAATAAATTACTATAGATAATAATTATGTAGGACTTTTGAGGTTATAGTAGTTGACATAACATGTATACAGGAATCAGTGCACAGGTACAAAAAGTCGTCTGCGTGGCACATGGTTCATATTCAGTCCCTTTCCTGGTACTTGCCATATGATCACTTGGTTACCATTCTCAATAATCTGTAAATTTGTAATTGTATTGAAACATGTAGGCAAAAGATTAACTCGTTGAATATGGAAGGCCTTTCCTGAACTTATTCATATCGTCTGATGATAGACAAAATATAACATCAAGATATATTTAACAATGTAGTTTTACCCCTCTTGACTATTAGAAGTCTTACCTATTTTGAACAAGATAGCCTGATATTAGCAAGAATAAAATATGAATAATGTTATTCATACCGGAAGGGTACACTTCGTAATCCAGATGAAGAATTATATGATATACCGTACCCGAATGTAAGAAGTATTTTTCAGCCATAAAATATCGGCATTCTCTATCTTTGCTCTCTGCTTAGCATTGTAGTATGTGTGTGTGTGTGTGTACACTGCCTCTATAACTGATTGTGAGTTATGAAGAACCTCACCCTTAGGGCCAAGTCACACGAACACTTTACCTCACTTTAGGACCAAGGTACACAATTTGTTTTTCTTGCAGCATTATGGAACTCATGTATCATAGGTATCAGCATAAATGCATAAATACTAACATTAAATGGAAGTAGTTAGGTGGATTCTAATGCAATTTGGATTCGGAAACAACTAGACAAGTCACCAGAGTCGATGAGAAAAGAACCCGGACAAATTTGACCGTGTGAATTCTCCATAATTACCCTACCAACTCTACCCCCCCCCCCCCCCCCCCCCCCAACCAACGATCCCAATGTCCTACCCACTTTGATCTTGGTCCTAAAATTTCTACTTTATTTCTGCATATCCAAATGTATATCCATATATTTTCATTAGAAACAATAGGTCTACAATAAATAATACAATCGGATCAAAATATTTAAGTGTAAATTACTAATTTACTCTCTCTCTCGCTCTCTCTCTCTCTCTCTCTCTCTCTCTCTTGCTCTCTCTCTCTCTCTCTCTCTCTCTCTCTTTAGTTTCAATATGAATACAACACACAACCATGGCTGGAAGTTATAATTGAAAAGGTTCAGCACTAGTATTTGTGGAAACTTTATTACATATAAGATCTGTTCTACCTGGAACAAACTTCCCTCAACAGTTGTAAACAGTTTTTCAGTAGAACAGTTCAAGAAGTGTGTAGATAGTATTTTGCACACTGCGATGAGTGTAGTGCACTAGATAATCTCTCCTTCCTCTTCGAGTATCTCTCCGGAATGGACTGCAAGGTCTTTGAGATACTAACTATTCTTTGTAATTCCTTGTGACTCTTTTACTGGAAGAGACAGACAAAGGAAATATGGAAAAAGTATACTATTCCGACAAGATGATCTTAGGATTAGACTAGACACTATCACCTGAGTGTTGAATTTACCACCTCGCTCTCCTCTCACAGGCTCCCATCACAGAGTAGAAATCATGGAATAGAGGAAAATTAATTGGAAATTAATTGAAGTTAACCGATTAATTTGAAGATATTTCAAGTAAGTTTAATTAAGTTAATCCATTTTTCAAAATTAACTAGTTAAGTTAAAAGTTAATTAACTTAGTTGGTTAATCAGTAAAAGTTAAGTTAATTAACTTAACTGACCCAACTCTGATATATATATATATATATATATATATATATATATATATATATATATATAGTATATATATTATATATACAGTATATATATATTATATATATATATATATATATATATCTATATATATAT
>JBAKBP010029388.1:0-27211 GCA_037953745.1 Lithodes maja
CCACCTTCGTCCCTAGAACAGCCAGGTCATGAGAGGGACAATCAGTACCACCTGTGCAGTCACTCCCACAGTTCATTATTGCTAAGGCTTCCCCGCCGATACCGTACATGCGCACCCCCACATTCCTTGTGACGACATCTGCCTGCTCAGCATCACCGCTTTTAGAGACATGGCCAGATACAGTCGGTCTATGGTAGGGCTGTTGCAGTAGACTAGAGCAACATTGGGAGGCTATGCGACGACCGGGCACTGCGATACCACAGCCGACCTTACCAATCTGCTCAATGTCCTCCTTTTGACCACCACCCTTGGCAGCCATGGGTCGACCCTGACCTGGCAACCATGCCAAAGCCTCGTCGCCCACCTTAAACCACCGAAACAACGAGGCTAACGGTCTTTCAACAGTCACGTGACCTGCCCGTGGAACATCTTGCACCGCCCGAGTTGTGAGACTCAGGGGCTCGGCACAACCAGTGGGGTATGAACCGAGCTGGTGCTGGAGTGCTGCACACTGCTGCTCAGGCAGGTGCTCTAGCGCTTCCACAGCCACCAGACTCGTGTCCCCCGCCCACGGCTCCGCCGAGACATAACAATCCCTACTCTCCTCCACCTGTGCCCTACTGCCCCCCTCTCCTTCTCCACCTTGGCCGCGGCAGACCAACGCAGGGACAGTAGGCTGCTCAGGTGGTTGCCTCACAAACTCCTCCAACAGGTTCACATGACATGCTTCCCCGTCCTCGTGTTTAATCTCGACAGCACCATTACCACACTTCTGAACTTCCGGATCCTCCAACTGCAGTTTACAAATATCTGAGGGAACCAACTTGTCTAGATGCTTCCGAAGCAACCCAAGTCCTTCCCCAATATCAAACTGAGCAACCCTTTCTTCTCTCCGTGTGCAACGTTGCTGCCTCGGAGTCTCTTCCTGCCCTACCTCCTCACTAGCTGTGACAGGTCCTGGGGCCTCTCCAGACTCTAACATAGGTGCCAATACTGAATCACCCAGGAGAGCCGCCGAGTCAAAACTCTTAAAACCAACTCCAGCTTTAGCCTCCTCCTGTTGATCGTTCCTCTGCTGGTCTGAAGACGGAGGACTAGGCTGTGACACTTTAGCTGCCCGAGCTCGGGTGACAACACACGCCATGGGTTGTGTCTGGCACCGCTCGACACACTCTTGCTCTTCCCTACTCACGTCGGCCGTCCTCTCGGCAACGACTAAGGGTAGAACCTCAGAAGCGGGCATTGCAAAGTCGTTGCCGAGAAGAAGGTCGACGCCCTCCACTGGCAGTTTCTCCACAATCCCGACATCCAATTCACGTGTCACACCATCCACCTCCAACTCCAACCGCACCAGCGGGTATGACCGAGTTGCATTAATACCCTGCACCACTACCACCCGAGCCACATTTATAGGGTAGCCAGTCAAGTTATTCATCAGAGTCTGGGAAGCACCTGTATCACGCAAGACCTCTACTCCATGCTTGCGCCCCGCCCACATCACGCAACCCCGTCCTCTATGGTCGCAAAAAACATCCTGAGCAGGGTTCGAGCCTCCCAGGTGCTTCTGCATTGGCTGTGCCTCAGCCTCTGACGAACTGCCCCGGGCAAACTCAGAAGACTTCGGAGACACACCAATGTTGCAGGCCAAAGACACAGCTGCTGTAGGTGGTTTGCTAGGACAGACTCTTGCAAAGTGCCCCTTTTCATGACAATGATAACACTCCAACTCCCCTCTGGGCTTCCCTTGGTACTGGGAAGGGCCCGGCCCCTTCTTAAATGGGACGGTGCTAGTCTTGTGGTCAGTCTTGGTATCATAGCTCTTGTACTTGTTTGCATAATGTATATCACTAACTCGGGGGGGTGGGGCGTCACGCCCCTTGTTACCTGCCTCACTACGCTGGGCAGACCCGCACCCACGAATTAGTGATAGCCGGAGGTCAGCCATCTCAGCTGCCTCCTGTAGAGTTTTTGGATTCTTTTCTTTAATAGTTAAAGTCATTTCTGCACCTGTACACTTATAAAACTGCTCGAGCAGAAACAGCTCAGTCAACTGTTCGGCCGTCTCAGCTTTCTCAGAACGTGTCCAGTTTGTAAGTGCATCTTTTAAGTCCCGGGCATGTTCAAGAAAGGTCGCCTCCCTAGTCTTTGTAACACCCCGAAACTTCAATCGATATGTTTCTGGTTGCAACTCGTATGCCCGTAGGACAGGTCTCTTCAATTCTGGGTAGTCAATGCAAGACTCTAAAGGCAGTGCATCATAAGCCTTCAGACCCTTACCCGTAAGTCTTGAGGAGACCAGAGCTGCCCACTTCTCTTCAGGCCAATTATGCTCCCTACACTTCTTCTCAAAACGATTAAAAAATTCTGTGACTTCAGTTTCACTAAATGCCGGCACCAATTTGACTAAGTGGGACAAGGACTGTTCTCTTACTTGGCCCTCACGGCCCATCCGAATCCCTGTCGACTCTGCACGAGTCTTATCTAAATCTATTTGAGCACAATATTTCTCTGAGTCGTACCTAAGCTCAGCCTCGTGCCTCCTAACCTCAATCTCATGCCTCCTAGTCTCATTCTCCTGCTTCCTAGTCTCATTCTCCTGCTTCCTAGTCTCATCCTCCCGCCTCCTGGTCTCAGCCTCCATCTCCTGCTTCCTAGCCTCATTCTCCATTTTAGCAAGCTCGAGTTTAAATATCATCTCAGGAGACAGGCCGGAAGAGGGAGCTGCCACTACTGAAGGAGGGGGGGCAAGAACTGGGGAACCACCATACGCGCCGCCCGAGGGCACTCCAATCTTCCAATGCTCATCCCTCTGTGGGAGAGTGCTAACCTCCGGCAACTGAGTGGACGGCACTGTGGGAGTCGAGTGAGAGGGGATCTGGGGAGGAACCCCCCCAAACGCCCTCTCCCCCGAAACCCCATGTCGCCCACGCAACACCCAGGAAATCAGCTCCCCCATGGACATCCCTCCTACATTGGATAGACCCAAAACCTTGGCTATCAGGTGCAAGCCATAAACATTCACCCCAGTCAGCCTCTCCTCCGTCACGTGGTACTGCTTACTCACAAAAAGTCTAGCATCCTCCTCACTAGTTACTAACGGCACCTCCTCAAATAGCATCTCTCGCTCCTCGTCAGTACTAGGGCACGACATACTGAAGTTCACCAAAAAATTCTCGAGACAAAAGTGTTAAACTCCCTTATGCAAGCACTAATTACTAAATTAACTGGAGTCTCTTAAATGCTCTCCTAATTGCCTTACAAAAAAAAATATTCTTCAATATGTACGCTAAAGTACGAACAAACAAATGTTGTACAACTCTGCAAAAAAATTATACTGTTCACAAAATCCTAAGCAAGGTCGCCATTTGTTACGACCGGGCACTCGGGTACACTAGGGCTCTTATACAGGACTCGAGTATGGCTCGCTGCCACAACGGAAACACACGATCCCAACCCCAGAGTACTGCCAGCCGAACAAAAAACGCCACTACCCTCCAGAGTTCTATCTGCTATAACGGGGTATACAAGAACTCGGTACTAGCGTTTCACACAACAGACTAATAACAAGACGGGAGTTATCTAGTCTGGTCAACAATCAAACAAAGAAGAAAGTACTACAACACTAAAGAATAGTGTTGGCCGAAGCCGAAGTAATCCACCCTTGAACTAAGAACTTAAGAAGTCCTCCACCCTCTACTTCGGATTGGCACTATTACGTTACGTTAAACAATAGTCCTCGAGCATCAAGCAAGGAATCTTCTGATAAGTTAGATGCTTCTCGAATACTCATAAGAAGTAAGTATCGGATTTTGAACAGCAATTTAATGAATAACTCACTGGTAATTAAAGGCTTTAAATTGACATAAGAAGAATTATAAGAATAAGCAATAGGATATGGCAAACATTAAGAAGAAGTACTCCGACAATGCACTGGCAATAGCCTACTAAGATTGTGCTCGTGGGCCACTAATCTCTGAAGTAGCTAAGCGTGCCACACATGAAATCAATAATGCTTAAACAATAATATACATAAGGAGAAGCTTCAATACTATACTGTATCTGCTGGTCGAGCAAAGTCTAGCTGGGATATCTAAGGTTAAGAGACAATGGCTGAGCAAGCGGCTCGTAGCCTAGCGAGGTCCTTAAGACTGTGCGGCCAAATTACGGTAATTGACGGGATGCTCTCTTGAGAGATCCAGATCACTAGTATCTGGTTCTCTCCTGGCGATCCTCTCAAAGTCAAGCAAATGAGATAACACAGTGTTGGGTGGCATAGGCAAAAGCCCTCACTCGCAACACAGTGCTAAACTCCCACGGTACACAGTCAGAAAGACCACCTAGGCGTTCCACGTCTCCGTTGCAATTGTACTGGTTCAACCGCAACCTAGTACTCATAGGAAATCACAACTCAGAAACCCTATCCCAGTCTAGCATTGCCTAAACCAGCAGAAAACAGGAACATGAATAATCGCACACAGGGAAATGCATATACGAGTGCAACAAACATCAATCAATCCTATTCTAGTTAACCCTTCCAAAAATAGGCTATCTAACAGGCACTTATCTCGTGAGAACTCAAGCGATAATACTTTGGCTGACTAAATCTGCACCAAAGGGGTCATGGAGGTTAAACAGGGACGAGAAGAGAAGAAGATAGGCTGTTCAGAGAGTAGAGAAAGTTCACATCAGTCGGAAGAATATGGATAGTTGCAAGGGATATGAGAAGTCGCTTTGCCTGATGAGTTCTGAAGAAATGGTGGCAAGAACCTCTCTTTTTATACTCGGCCCTCTAGCGGCATATCTCAAACTACTTAAGGACCGCCCACTGGCAATCATGACGTCATATTCTCTCTCAATCTGGGATCGACAAAGAACTTCCCACGCGCTGAAAGGGAGGAAGGGAGGAGGGAGGAGGGAATTAGGCCTATCTGCCCGCGTGGCGCACTCACTGGTCCCCGTTACGTAATATCTCTCTCTCTCTCCTCTCATCATTACATATAAGTCCCACACACAATACTTATCTCTAATGATATAAAATAGAACTCGTTGACTTAGAAGAAAACAAAATACATAATGATAATACTTATAGTACAACGGTTCACATAAACTGAGTTAGGAAACTCTACACAGACTACAGCCAAAGTTCCTGCCCTGACGATCCTAGCGAGGGTGGGGCCTGACTGGGCGTTCTGTACAGCATGCTCATACTCGACATGCGTCACATTGACCATCAACTTGGGGGTATGTACTAAGTTCAGGCATCCTGACGTTTGATATGGGGGTAGAGTGGAGGGGGGGGCGCTGGGGACCGGGGCCCCCAGTCGCCTCTCCACCCAGGTCTATCCCTTCTAAACCCAATATCAAAGTCCTCAGCTGATCTTTCCTCATGCCACTTAAACCCTGGTGACCCTGAAGACCTGCCACACACTTTAAGCCATACTTATTCAGCTTCAACACCCTGGCAGCGGTAAGGGGCACCTCTAAAAATCTTCTAGCACCCTCCTCGCTATCGACTAGCCACTCCACAGGTCTTTCTCCCTCCGAGCCCGTATCGTGACCTGACCCATCACTGTGTTCTGATGTATTAGACATGTTTGTGTACTGCAGTAATTATCACGGTTATAGAATGTGCCTCATCTCATATGCAAGTATGTATATACTAATGTTATTTAAAGTCTTTAATGTGTTATATTCGTTGCTCCAAAAAAAAACTATGTCCACTGTATTCCTCTAATCATAAGGAATCTCAAAACAAATGACCACTATATTCCTCTGTTCAGTAAATCCTATGCAAGGTCGCCATTTGTTACGTCCTGGGATATATAAACACTGGGCTCTTTCTATTGGACTAGGTATGCGGCAACAAGCAACAACGGAAAACGCTAGATCCAACCCTTATCTATAAACCCAGGCAACAAACCACCCTAAACCGTCAAAGAGTCCTGCCTGGACAACGAGGTATCCTATGACTCGGTTACAGGGTGCACGCACTATAGACTGCTGATAGTCAAGCAGGCTATATAAAAGATCACACAATTAAATGACTTAAAGCTTCAAGGAAAAGATAGATAACGGAATTAAATTGCAGAAACAATTTAATAACAAACTAGAAGAAAGTACATTTAACGTTACGTTAATTAATACAACTAATCACCCCTGCGTGAAAGAAGGTGAAAGCAAACAGTCCTCAAAACATCGTACAGGTAGACAAGATGCGGGTCTCTAAACTGCATGTGGCTACTGTAGGATCTGATGCTTAGCAAAGAAAGTACGTTACGGATTTAGAGAACTCTTAACTCATAAGCAGGAATAAATACTAGTGATAGGCCATACAGTGTATAATGGCATAGGTATAATTAAATAAAGGCAGCAACTCGCAACATAACCACATACAGGTGTGCTTCTCACTCTTAGTCAGGCAAGCCTGCTCGGACAGAGTCTCTAAGCCACACCCTGACTCACAATGCTCACAAAGACGGTAAACTGTGGCACAATAACAAGCATACAGATATAATAAACCACTAGCTGTTAATCTGCCAGGCGGCAGAGGTCTAGCCGGAAGGATATAGGCTTCGGATACCCGGGTTGAGCCACCTGCTCCAGCCTAGGGACGTTCCCAAGTCTGTGCGCCAAATTACTCTAATTGAAAGGGTGCTCTCTTGAGAGACTCAGATCCCAAGTATCTGACTCTCTCCTGGCGACCCTAAAACAAAAGCAAGACATGCTAGCGCAGTGCTGAGTGGACTAGGCAAGGGCCCTCACACAACACAACACTAGACACACAGGGACACAGACAAGAAAATGCCCCCAGACTCCCACGGGTATCCTAGTAAAGTCGTGTGGGTCCACAGGACTCGCACCAGCAGACTTTACTTAAAGGATCGCAAAAAGCCTCCCCTCCGGTCTAGCCCCTGCTAACCTGACACAAGAACACACTAACAAGCATGAAACCACCAAATATGAGACAACAAAAAAAGATTCCTAGGTCTCATTAACAATTACATCTCTGCATAAGGCCCAAAATCCTATCTAGTTATCTGAGAGCTCGTCGTTAATACAATAATAGATATAAGGTCTATCAAGGGGATACGATAATTAAATAGATTGGTGAAGTAGTGGAAGGAAGGTATACAAAGTAAGAGAGAAAGTTTCTAAGTGGTGTTGAGAGGGATAGATATCAAGGGGGTCCGAAGGGTACGATAGTGAGGTGAGCTCTGAGTCTTGAATCTGTCTGGACCCCACCCTAGGCATGCGAAATACATCCCATGCTTGGCAACACTCAACACCGTTGCCGGGTCAAAATCCTCTACCCCTTGCGTGAGTCGAAACTAAGCCTAACGTTGCGATCAAATTGGCAACATCAGGCTCGTCCCAAGCTAGACTCTCCGCGCCCGCGCGAAGCAATGTCCCCCAGCCGGTCTCTCTCTCCCGCTCGTCTCCTCCCACTCTCACTAGACTTACATCTTATATATTATAATGAAACAATCAACTATCGAGAATAAAATATACTAAGATGCGTTGGTTAAGAATAAGGGCAGCTTCAAGCTGTGAAACAACATAAGAATATCCCAGACATTAGTTACATTGTCGTAGGATATATACTAAGGAAAAGCCGGCTGGCTGGCTGCCGCCAGCCGGTTTCTAAACGGCTGGGCAGCCGACACACGCGCATGCCTGCACGTGGCTACTATGCAGGAGCGTCACAAATGGTTATGGAGTTAATTATATAACCTGTGCCAATATTGCTCACTGTTTATAATGGTTATGGAGTTAATTATATAACCTGTGCCAATATTGATCACTGTTTATATTGGTTATGGAGTTAATTATATAACCTGTGCCAATATTGATCACTGTTTATAATGGTTATGGAGTTAATTATATAACCTGTGCCAATATTGATCACTGTTTATATTGGTTATGGAGTTAATTATATAACCTGTGCCAATATTGCTCACTGTTTATATTGGTTATGGAATTAACTATATAACCTCTGCCAATATTGCCCAAGGTTTATAATGGTTATAAAGTTTATTATATAACCTGTGCCAATACTGCTCAATGTTTATAAAGGTTATGGACATGTACAGTGTGAGCATAAATAATGGTTATAATGGTATAAAAGTCCACGTAACTATAATGGACCGTGGCAATGTTACTGTCAAGACTTAGGATCGTATAGTGGATTTAGGAATTTGGTAAAAGACAAGTAAATGGATTGGATTATCTGCCTAAGGGGGAAGCATTTAGATCGTCTCACCTTTGTTGTTAATTCACATGCTGTATATTGTCTACATATATTATAATGGCCACCAGTGAATATATATAGACTTAGCTGGTTAATGGAGCATGTTGATGGATAGTAGGTGCTGGGATGTTTTATATATGGGACGATAGATGTGGCCGATCGCCGGTGTTGCTGGTAAGGGTTGTTGTTATTGAGTGGCACCCTTTAATGGGAGATACCTTAGAACGTCAGCTTGGTAACAAGTGAAGCTAGACATGCGCAATCATTCTCCATGCTGCTAACGTTCCTCATATTACTTTAATTACTATATTAAATAGTACTTAATACTTATGGAATACTATATTCTCAAATTAACTCTTTATAGAATAAATGTACACAATAGCCTATACCTTAGTTACCCTTTATATATTAATAATCTGATATACACCCCAATTAACTTTACATGATACTTTGTGTATATACAGAATTATAGATTCCCTTTTTAACCAATCCCAACTGGAAATAGAAAGGTCTATCGTCGACGCTCGTAAGTCGCGATATATTCCCGGCCACCAAATATTTACAAATTATACAATTTGGACTTAAACTAATGTGGAAAATTATAAGGCTCCACCACCCATCTATGATTGCCAGAGTCGCGTGGAACCCAAAGCAGCCTGCCGCTGAGGATGAAGATTACTGTCATCCCGACTAGCAGCAGACTGCGCTGGTGCGTCCGCACCGGCAATACCATCTGCAATAATCTCGCCCACATCTTCACATTCCTGTTCAATAGGATACAATTTAGCAATTGGACGAGTGGTAATACCGGTAGAGGTTTTGACCTGCGCGACTCTAACAAGCTGATCTAGGCCTGGAAGTAATTTTAGGATGAGACCTAATCTCCAAAACAAACGAGGACCCTCATTGTGTATCAGGAAAACGTCACCTACTTTGGGCCAAGATTTTCCCTTGTTTCTTATTAAATCAGTATGACTTTCCCTTAGAGACAGCAGGTAGTCAGTCGTCCAGCGCTTCCACAAATCATTTGATAATTTACAGACATAATTATATCGCGCGGAGACGTTGTCCACAACGTACAATGAGGGATCCGTGATTTCATCGTCGTTCATCGGTTCAGGAAACAGTCTAAGTCTACGTCCGCTGGCTAACTGTGAAGGGGTAATAGTTACAGGATCCTCTAAATCTCCTGATACATATCCTAAGTGTCTGACATTCACAGCCGCCTCCAGTTATGTTAGTATCGTAGTCAAATCTGTAAGTGTGACTGAAGCACGACCCAGTATCAATGTGTGGTGTGATAGATGGGGAAGGGAATAGGCCTAGCGAAGGAAGTGAATGTAGGCCTTTTCTGGCAGTTAATGAGAGCCTAGAGATAGTATTGAAAAGGGTAGATGAACTGGGAGCAGAGAATATGGCATTGAAGGAGCAGCTGAAGGAATACGAAGGACGTTTCACGGAAGTAAAGGAGTCGACTGCATGGACGGTGGTAGGTAAACAAAAAGTCAAGGATTTGGAGGATATTATGAAAGAGCAAAAGGAAGAAATGAATATGACCAAAAAAAGTTTTGAGAGTGCAGTTGTAGGGGTCATGAAGAACAAGGAGAGTGTCGTGAGGGAGGCCATGGACAGGGATAGGGGTGTAATCTTGTATGGAGATATAGAGACTCATATGAATGATAATGGAGTGAGAAAAGTGAGGGATATGGAGACAGTGAAGGAGGTCTTGAAAGGTGTGGATGAGGACGAATATGGATGGGAAGGGCAGGTGGAGGAGATCAGTAGGATAGGTAGATATAAAAGGGGAGAGATGAGACCTATAAGGGTACAGTTTAAAACTAGGATAGTGGCGGAGACTGTGACAAATTTTAGTTGGAGGCTAAATACAAATGATAAACTGAAACACATAAGACTAAAGAAGGATGTGAGTATAGAACAAAGGAAAAAAATTAAGGAATTACAAGAAAAGGCTGATGAAAATAATGGAAAGTTGGATGAGGAGGATAAGAGAAATTTTTACTGGAGAGTGAGGGACGGAAAAGTGAGGAAGTGGTTTATAAGAGTAGAAAGGAGGGGGAGATCAGGGAGGGGAGAGAATGTGATGAGAGTTGTGACGGAGGAGGAGAACGGGGTGGAGGTGTCACAGGGAGAGACAGGAGACAAAGAGGCAGACCCAGTAGTGCTAACAGGGGAGTAGGGTACGGACTGGAGGAGCGGGATGGTGAAATTGCTGAAGGAATGGTAGATGGATTAAGGATTATGTTTAGTAATGTGGATGTGTTTACTCAGGATAAGAAAAGAGAACTGATATGTAGGTTGCAGGATGAAGAGGAAAAACCTGATGTCATAGCCCTACAGGAAGTAAGACCAAAAAATGTTAGAATTGAAAGGGAACTGGTGGAATATAGTTTGGAGGGTTTTGAGTTATATGAGAGAAATGCTATTAGAGCAGAGGTTGGAAGAGGACTGTTTATTTATGTAAGAAAAGAGCTCAAGGTTAATGAGGTGGATATGAGACAGCAGTATTGTGAGTATTTGTGTATTGAAGTAAAATGTGTAAGAGGATCAATTCTAATTGCCTCTATATATAGAAGCCCAAATAATAGCAGGGGAGAGGATGATAACCTACTGAAAGCAATGGAGGAGATAGATAATAGAGAGAACAAATCTAAAATTTTGATTGGAGATTTCAATTTGCCAAGGATCAACTGGGCAAATTGTACTACTCCAGCGGGACAGGGTAGCCTGGAAAATAAGTTTATAGAGAAAGTGAGAGATTGTTTTTTAACGCAACATATTGTAGAGATGACAAGATATAGAGATGGGACGCAGGGGAGTGTACTTGATTTGATTTTTAGCAATGAAGAGGATATAGTGGAACATGTTAATGTGGATAGCCCTATAGGTCGTAGTGACCATGCCTGTATAAGCTTTAGTTGTAACATTAAATCGGAGAGGGATAATAGAAGCAATAGAAAAATATACATGTATGATAGAGCAGATTATGAGCTGCTGAGACGGTGTTTGGATATTGACTGGGGGGAATATTTGAACGGTGAAGACGCTGAAGGAATGTGGAGGAAAATTAGAGTCAAACTGGAGAATGCTGTATCCAAAAGTGTACCAGTAAGGGAATATAAGGATAAAATAAAATTGAGGAAAAGAACTAACCCAGAATTGCCAATGAAAAGAAAGCTTTGGATATTGATTAGAAGAAAGAAACGATTGTGGGAAAGATTAAAATTGTTAAAAAAGAACAGGGGGTCTAGTATGGAGGCTAAGGAAGTGGATCTGGAACGCAGACAAATAAACAATAAAATAAGGTGGGAAACAAGGAGGGGGGTGAAGGAGAGGGAGAGAGAGATAGCTAGAAATGTGAAGGATAATCCAAAAATATTCTGGAAGTACATTCAGGAAAAGTTAACAAGAAGAGTAGGGATACCAGAGCTGGTGGGGGGGTTGAATGATGGGAGTAGAGCGGAGACTGATAAGGAGAAAGCAGAGGTGCTGGGGAAATACTTTGGGGGGGTACTAACAGTGGAGTCGGAGGATGCAGTACCTACTATTCCCATCAAACAGGCGCCGGCGCTGGAACTAGTAGAGTTTTCCCATGCTAGAATAAGAAGGGCTATAGAAAAAATGAACAGAAGTAAGTCACCGGGACCGGATGGGATACACCCAAGAATCATAAAGGAAGGAGGGGAGATGTTAGTAGAGCCATTGAAAATGTTATTTGAGGTATCGTTTAATACAGGACAAATCCCGATGGACTGGAGAGAGGCGAACATAACAGCTATATTTAAGAAGGGAAAGAGAAATGACCCAGGGAATTATAGACCAGTCAGTTTGACAAGTGTTGTGTGTAAACTAATGGAAACGGTAATTAGAGAAGGAATAATGGATCATATGAAGTCAAACCAACTTTTCAGTGGGAGACAGTTCGGATTCTTGCCGGGGAGGTTGACGGTACTACAGCTAATTAAGGTGGTAGATGATTGGATGCAAATTCTAGAAGATGGTGATGTAATAGACGTGGTATATTGCGATTTTATGAAGGCCTTCGATAAGGTCCCACATAAAAGGTTAATAGAGAAAGTTAGAAGCTATAATATAGGGGAGAAATGTGTGAAATGGATAGAAGCCTTCCTGAAAGATCGGAGACAGAGGGTACTGGTGAATGGAATAGGCTCGGGGTGGAGGGAAATTACAAGTGGGGTACCTCAGGGATCTGTGTTGGGACCACTGCTGTTCGTTATATTTATCAATGACTTGCCTGAAGTTATAACTAATGGAAGTGAGGTATACCTGTATGCGGATGACACAAAACTGTATAGAAGAGTGAGGAGTAAGGAAGATATGATATAATTGTCATTGATTGATTATGTATGTGTGGATGAATGAATGAAGAAATCTGTGATGGATGCTAGGGTGTATAGGGGTATTGGAGGGGTCTGTCTGATCATTATGTAGTGGTAGCTAAGGTTAGGATACAAAAGAAGTGGGTGAGGAGAGCGGGAGGGAGGCGAGAGGAGGGTGGAATGGTGAGGAGGGTGGAGAGGTTGCAGGAGGAGGAAGTCAGGGAGGAGTACAGGAGAGCAGTGGAAAGACGACTAGGTGGGTTCGACCTGGAAGTTATGGAGGAAGTGGAGGAGATGAGCAAGGTGTTTAAGGATGAGATCTGTGCAGCATGTGAGGTGTGTGGAGTGAGGAGAAGAGGGAGGGAAGTGAAAGGTACAGCATGGTGGACAGAAGAGGTAAGAATAGCTGTGGAAGAAAAGAAGAAAGCATATAGAGAGTGGTTGGGTAGTAGAGGGAATGAAGATTCCGAGAGACAGAAACGAGCGAGGTACGTGGAGAGTAAGAGGGTGGTGAAGAGAGTAGTGAAGGAAAGTAAGAGAAGAGTAGATGAGGAATTTGGAAGGAATCTGAGTGTAAAATGGAGGGAGAGTAAGAAACTGTTCTGGAAAGAAGTCAAGAAAGTTAGGGAAGGTAGCAAGGGAAACAGTAAGGGTGTGAAAGATAAGAATGGGAGAATGCTAGCCGAGAAGCAAGAGAGAGTCGAAAGATGGAGGGAGTACTTCAGTGAGTTGCTAAATGAAAGGAATGAAGAGCCAGCAAACATAGCTGGATATGGTATGGGAGGGAGAAGAAGAGAAGTAGTGGAGGAGGAGGTGGGGATCAGGAGGTCAGAAGTGTGGGAAGCCATGAAAAGAGTGAAGTTGGGGAAAGCACCAGGAACAGATGGAGTGTGTGGGGAAATGTTGAGGTATGGTGGTGAGATAGTGATAGAATGGGTATGGAAAATGTGCAAACTAGCATGGGAGAAGGGGAGTGTACCCGATGACTGGAAGACTGGCATAATAGTCCCCCTATATAAGGGCAAAGGGGAAAGAGGAGTGTGTGGTAACCACCGAGGAATATGTCTTCTAAGCGTAGTAGGGAAGGTATACAGTAGGGTAGTGATTGAAAGAGTGAGAGTGAGAACGGAGAAATGGATAGGCGACGAGCAGGGAGGCTTTAGGAAGGGAAGAGGATGTGTAGATCAGATTTTTACCCTGAATTGTGTTGTGGAGAAGTATCTGGAGAAGAAACAAAAGGTGTATGTTGCCTTTATGGACTTGGAGAAGGCCTATGACAGAGTGGATAGAGAAGGTTTGTGGAAAGTACTTAGAATATACGGAGTAGAGGGCAAGTTGCTGAAAGCAGTGAAGAGCATGTATGAGGGTGCAAAGGCGGCAGTACGTGTGGAGAGTGAGCAGAGCGAGTTCTTTGACCTGAATGTTGGTTTGAAACAGGGGTGTGTGATGTCCCCGTGGTTGTTTACTGTATATATGGATGGAGTTATGAAAGAAATACTATCAAGAGCAGTGGATGTTGGTGTATCGCTGAAAAGGGAGGGAATTGAGTGGAAGCTACCTATACTGCTGTTTGCGGATGATACAGTTCTGATGAGTGATAATGAATGGGAGTTACAGGGTCTGGTAAATGAGTTTGGAACAGTGTGCGAAAAACGGAATTTGAAGGTAAATACGGGGAAGAGCAAGGTTATGGTCTTCGAAAGGGGTGAAGTCACAGAGTGTGAGGTGAAGCTGAACGGTCAGGCTATGGAGATCGTCAACTCTTTTAAGTATCTGGGCAGTGTGTTGAGTAAAGATGGGACTATGGATGAAGAGGTGCGGGAGAGGGTACAACAGGGGAAGAGGGTTGTAGGAACGCTAAAAGCAGTAACAAGAAATAGGGTGGTCAGTATGGAAGTGAAGAAGTCCTTGCATGACAGTGTGGTAATCCCGACACTGACTTACGGAAGCGAAGCATGGACGTTGGTTGAGAGACTCAGACCAAGAGTGAGAGCAGTGGAAATGAATTACTTAAGGAGTGCGTGCGGAATTACATGGAGGGATAGACAGACTAATGAGGAAGTAAGAAGGAGGTGTGGTGTGGAGGTAGATGTGCTGGAAAGTGTGAAAAGGAACAACTTGAGATGGTTCGGCCATATGGAACGTATGGAAAGCGAGAGAATGACTAAGAGGGTGTACGAGAGCGAGGTGGAGGGACAGAGGGGGAGAGGTAGACCGAATATGAGGTGGAAGGATGGAGTGAGGAACTACATGAATGAAGGCGGTGCTGGTTGGGGGGAGGGGCGTCGACTGACTGGGGACAGAGGTGCATGGGGGCGGTTCGTTCGTGGCCACCCCTTCGGGGATCACGGCGTCAGGCAATAGATAGATAGATAGATAGGTACCTCAGGGATCTGTGTTGGGACCACTGCTGTTCGTTATATTTATCAATGACTTGCCTGAAGTTATAACTAATGGAAGTGAGGTATACCTGTATGCGGATGACACTAAACTGTATAGAAGAGTGAGGAGTAAGGAAGATATGGGTTTGCTTCAAGGAGATGTGGAGGGCATGAAGGGATGGTCTGAGCATTGGTTAATGCCTTTTCATCCAAAAAAATGCAAGTACATGCGGATTGGGACCAGCAAGATAGACAAGGTAGGATACAGTATGTATGAAGCGATGGAGGAAGTGATTGCAGAAAAGGATATAGGAGTAGTGATAGACAATAAGTTAAATTTCTCAGAACATTTAGCGGAAAAGATAAACATTAGCGGAAAAGATAAACAAAGCCAATAGAATTGTAGGGCTGATAAGGAGGACATTTGTGTCACTTGACGAAGAAATCTTCAGGAATCTATATACAGCGCTGGTTAGGCCGCACCTGGATTATGCGAACCAGGTGTGGGCTCCATATATGGTAAAGAACATAGAAGCAGTGGAGAAAGTGCAGAGGAGAGCTAGCAAGCTGATACCAACGTTGAAGAACGCGGTCTATGAGCAGAGGTTGAGGACACTGGGGCTTCCGACACTGGCATATAGGAGAAAGAGAGGGGATATGATAAGAGACTTTTAAGATAGTGTCAGGAAAGTACGATGAGGATGTGTGTGAAGGTATCTTCTTGATGCGGGAGGGAACAAGAACGAGAGGACACTCTAAGAAAATTTACAAAGAAAGAAATAGGCTTGAGAAGGCAAAGAACTCATTTTGTGATAGAGTGGTAAATGAGTGGAACGCACTGCCCCAGTATGTAGTCGATTCCGAATCAATAAGGGAGTTTGAAAGTAATCTTGATAAAGCATGGGGAAGACAAGATTTGAAGTTTGATTATAAAACAAAAATACAGAATAGTAAAAATGTTGCGTCTGCTACCGCCGCCGCCAACACCGTGAACGACCGCAGCAGTGCAAGTACTGGTACTGAGCTGGATACACAGGCATAGTTTGCCTTTTTCCAGAGGATCTACTGTAAGAAACTAAGTTTCAGTAGTGAAAAGATCGTCGTATTGCTAACATCGCCTGAAAATGCTCCCCACTTAAATCGTCATCACAACTGAACCAGTTGACTTAGTGAGCTCTACTCAACGCCAGTTTACAGATTGGAAACCGCACTAGGTCTGGAGATGCGTAGCAATGTTCTACCAGTTAAAATAATAAAGATAAGGGTAGTCTAGGTCTAGAAGTTTTTCGGCCATTTCGCCCGGGTACGGGCGACCGTCCTTTTAACAGGCAGCCCGGGTCCCGAGGGTTAAGGTGTTTTTGAGTATAACTCCATTTATTTGTCACCAATTATTGGAAAATATCAACGAAACCGGCCATGAATTTTCCTGGAAATATGGAAGTCACCCATCGAATGAACATAACCTATACATCATATTAATATATGTTTCAACTTTCGGAAAAAACGTTTTCCCCATTATCCAACAATTTTAAGATACGGCCCCCCCCCGATAGTGGGGACGGCTATGAAGTACAGGGAAATTGAGAGGTAAAAGACGAAAATAAGGGGTAATATTAGCCTAACCTAACAACCTTACCTAACCTAACCTAGTATATTAGGTGGGGGCTGCGCCCCTACACCCCCACTGGTTTGGCATGTAATTAACCCTCTGTTCCCGGAAGGGCTCTTGAACGCCCATAAAAAAGCATATAACAGGTACCCGGAAGGCCTCTTAAACACCCATGACATCACAGCCTGTGAGCTTGCTGTGCGAGGCGTCGGTCCGACGCATGTAAACAACAGCCGGCTGGACCGACGCTCCGCATCTCCGGCCACAAGAAGGAGAGCGTCGCTTGTTCGTGTGTGCCTGTATGTTGTTGTTAAGTATCGAAAAGTGGTGTAAAGTGGCTGTTTTGGCCATAAAGTTATCTCCAATGAAATCATCATCACAGCTCAACCAGTTGACTTGGAGAGCTCTACTTAATGCCATTCTACAGGTAAATAACACAGCTACGCTTGGGGATGCGCGGGAATGCGGGAAGCAGTCTGATTAACGAATATACGGTAGCCTAGCCTAGACGTTTTTCGGCCAAAACACCCGGGTTTCGAGGAATATATATATAATACATAACCGGGGCTGGAGGGTTAATAAAAGGTTGACGGTCGCCAAAAAAAACTTGAATGAAGTCTACGGTATTTACTCCGCAATCTTCAGTTTTGGCTGTGGATAACAGGAGGTAAATATTAACTTTTTCAAAGTAATTGAAAACGTTTTTTCCGAAAGTTGAAACATATACAGTATTAATATGATGTATAGGTTATGTTCATTTAACCTAACAAGTGCGCATGGGGGTAATTGAAAACGTCCCCCTGTGCTGACGTATTTGAGGTGTTTCCGTCACTAAAATATTCATTGTACCATTAATAGCATTAATAATTATCCATATGCGCCTATTATGGGTTGATTATAAAGGTATTAACCTGAAACAACAATAAAACGAGTGAAAACAGCGTTTGGATGGTCAAAATCGGAGATATAGCCCGCGAGTTGTATAATGTATGGGTGAGGCAAACTGCTTTCCCGCCAATTTCCCCCAAGGCCACTGAGACACAGTCGATCGATACTCTCTCTCTCTCTCTCTCTCTTGCACTCGCTTGCCATCAGTGATGACAACACCCTGCTTGCAACTCGCTAATGTTAGCACGAAAATATACCTCAGAGTAAGGGAATAATAGGGAAAATAGGTGATAACTGAAGGAGAGGAGGAAAGTGGGGAAGGAGGGGAGGTAGAGGACTGAGATTTTGCATGGCCCAGGGGCCAAAAAAAAATAAAAAAATAAAAATATTTTTTTTTTTTTTTTTTCGATGTCAAAAGTTGATTTTTTATTTTACTTACTCTCAAGAGTCTTCCCGCAGTCCGCCGGGGGAACTCTTAAGAGTCTCCCCGCAGCTCCCGGGTTAATGGGTGACTTCCAAATTTCCAGGAAAATTTGTGGCCGGTTTCCTTGATAAATACCCAATTATTTTGACATATTTGAAGACAGATATGGAATCTATATGCTCTAAGCATCATATTAAAATTAGTTTCAACCCTCGGCAAAACCTAATAAAAATATAGGCTTATGGTACTAAAATGGTATTTTATCGTAACAATATCGTATCGTCAATACCTTCCTATAGACGGCACCGATTCGTACACACGCCATTTAGAACATGGGTGCTTGACTACTGATGTGACGTGTAAGACGTAAGATTTTTACGCATAGGTTTAAACTTCCAGAAATTAATGGCTAATAAATACCACGTACTGTACTAAGTACTGTACAGTAAACTTCCGTTAATCCGACGACCGATAATTCGAATCTCCCAATAGTCCGAATTTTTCAATTTGAGGCCAAATCCGAATTCTCCCAATAGTCCGAATTTTTCAATTTGAGGCCAAATCCGAATTCACCCAATAGTTCGATTTTTTGAATTTACCGGGCGCGCGATAATTCAAAATATCGTCCCTCTAGCGGCCAGGCCGGAGTAAACAGTCTGCCGTTGTCGGTCTACCTGAAACGTTGTTTATCCCGTGTTTATCCTGTGATATAGTGACTTAGTGACTTAGTGATGGGTCCCACAGCAACTTCAGGTGCACGAGGGAGGAATGACAAGAACAAACATAAGAGGAAGCACGTAACTCTGTCCATAGCTGACAAATTGCGAGTGATAGCGATGGTAGAGAAAGGCAGTGATCGGCGTAAAGTTATGAAAACTTTTAATATCGGTGCCTCCACAGTTTCAAACATAGTGAAGGCAAAGGCTAACTTATCGAAGTTTGTTGCCTTTGGGAAGTCAAGTTATACGGGTGATGTGAGAAAGACAATGAAAAAACCAAAACATGAAAAACTTGACGAGGCAGTGCATAAGTGGTTTACGGCCAAGCGGGCTGAGGGCAAGCCTATCTCAGGGATTATGATAATTGAAAAGGCCAAGCAATTCCTGTCTGATATGAATATGGAAGACGATATAAAATTCTCCGACGGCTGGTTGAGAAACTTTAAAATTAGGCATGGAATTAGGGTCCTAGATGTCGCCGGAGAAAAGAATTCTGCCGACAAAGAGGCCGCCGATCGGTTTGCACACATTTTTGCTACCATTGTTCAAGATCACCAGCTGACCCCAGACCAAATCTTTAACGCAGACGAGACAGGGCTATATTGGCGCTGTTTGCCAAGAAGGACATTAGCTGGTAGAGGAGAGAAGGCTGCACCCGGATTCAAAATGAATAAAGAACGTCTCACAATCCTGCTGAGTGGGAATGCTTCCGGTAAATGTCGCAATCGTTTGTTTGTTATCGGCAAGGCTAAGAATCCCCGTGCTTTCAAGAACATGCGAGGGAAGTTGCCAGTGATCTATGATGCACAGAGCAATGCATGGATGACTGCCCAAGTATTCCATGATTGGTTTTTCAAGCACTTTGTTCCCGAAGTCAAGGCCTACTTCAAGTCGATTGGCCTTCCTGAGGACACCAAGGCTGTCCTATTCCTGGATAACTGCAGAGCACATCCCCCTGCCCACGAACTAGTGTCTGGAAACATCTTTGTCACCTACTTGCCCCCTAATGTGACTAGTCTGATACAACCAATGGACCAGGGTGTGTGCCAGAAGTTTAAGCAGAGCTACAAGTCCTCATTTGCCCGCAAGCTGATTAACTCTGATGCATCAGTAAAAACTTTCCAGTCAAGTTTTTCCATCAAGGATGCCATATATGATGCTGCCCTAGCCTGGAAGGATGTTTCGGAGGTAACCCTCAAGAAATGTTGGAACAAGCTGTATGCCCAGGTAGATGACCCTGAAGAAGTTGAAGAAGATGAGCACGATTTCGAAGGCTTTCTTGGGCGTCGCAGGGAGGCAATCAACGAAATCCGAGGCCTGATGGATACCGTGCCGGTCAACGACCCCAAGAGGATGACTGAAGAGGATATTGAGGAGTGGGTTGATGTGGATGGTGACCTGCAGGGCGAGGAAGAGGTGACAGATACAGAAATTATCCGGAGTGTTGTGGAGCCAGACTATGTTGAGGAGCACTCGTCTGAGGAAGAGGAAGAGGCAGATGACGATGGCAAAGTAACCTGGAAGGAAGCTGCTACCTATTTCGATGGTCTGGTAAAATTTGTGGAACAGTCTAGCCAATATAATGCAAGTGAAACAATCGATTTCCACATCCTCCGTAATGAGTTCTATGCGAAAAGGGGCAGGGCAGTCAAGCAGGCAGACATCAGGGACCTGATGAAAAACATGCACCAACGGGGCCGCCGATCAGATGAACCAGACAACCCTAGACCTGCAACAATGCCTCTCACAGACGACTCGCGTACCAGCTCACCTGAACCTCTTACCACACCAGAACCTATGCCTCCTGCTGAATTTGAAGGCTGGGAGGACCTAGCATCCCCTGTGAAGGCCACTCCTGAGGTAGCCCCAGCCACCCCTGTGGTAGCTCCTGCCAGCCTAGCCACTCCTGAGGTAGCCCCAGCCGCCCCTGTGGTAGCCCCAGCCGCCCCTGTGGTAGCCCCAGCCAGCCTAGCCACTCCTGAGGTAGCCCTAGCTCCCCCTTCAGATATTGAAGGCTTGGAGGATATGGCTGTGGAGTAATAATCAGTGAAGTGTAGTAGATTTAAGGACCCCAAAAAAAATATAAAACCAGCAAAATACAAAAAAAAAATAAGTCTTTTTAAGTTCATTTTACATTAAAGTACACTTACAGTGCGGAGCAGTGATTATAAGTTACTAATATGGGGCTAGGGGGCTAGTGGCTGGTTGGGGGCTGGGTTGGGGCTGGTGCTGGGGGCTTATCTTCAATGCTACACATCTCTTCTCTTCATATAAGGTGAGTTAAAGTCATGATTAGTCATTATTATCATTATTATCATGTGTTTGTGTCTTGGTTTGGGTCTTCAAAAAAAAGTCGGGGGGGGGGGGGGGGGGGTAACGTCCGATAATCCGAAAAAACCACTAATCCGAACGAGGGCCGGTCCGCTGCCCTTCGGATTAACGGAAGTTTACTGTACTATGAATCAGCTGTACCTGGCATGCAAGGGCTTTCCTTTGAACCTTTTGATGTGTTCGCCACTCTTCTAGCGGCACCAAGGAGCGCGACGCCCCTCGTTATGGGTGGTGATTTGGTGCAGTAGACTGTTTGAAGCGACAGCTCGCTCCCTTGCGAGGATGGGCTCGTCTGGCACTTTTTGCAGTTCGACATCTAGGGCTCTCTTGAAGTTGTCCAACGAGATGTCCCTCATGTCTCTTACTCGCCGTGGGAGTTTGTTGAAGAGACGTGGGCCTCTGTGTGATAACCAGCCCTCTCGCAGAGAGCCCATAGCACCCCTATTATTCATCCGGGGGATTTCGCATTCCCAGCCTCTCCTATCACTGAATTTCATGACTATCGGATTATGTAGGTTTGGTACTAAACCCTCTGCGATTTTCCACGTGTATATTATTAGGTAACGTTCTCTTCTACGTTCCAGTGAGTACAGATTCAGTGCTCTTAAACGCTCCCAATAGTGTAGATGTTTTATCGAACTTATATGCGAAGTGAAATTTCTTTGTACACTCTCTAAGTCATTTATTTCACCTGCTTTGTATGGGGATGTTAATACGCTACAGTATTCAAGCCGCGGTAGCACTAGAGATTTGTAGAGCGTTATCATAGGCAATTCACCGCGTGTTTTAAAAGTACGCAGAATCCACTAGTTTAGTATGCCACGTACCGAGTACTATGAATCCGCTGTACCTGGCATGCAAGGGCTAGTTTAGTATGCCACGTACTGAGTACTATGAATCCGCTGTACCTGGCATGCAAGGGCTAGTTTAGTATGCCACGTACTGAGTACTATGAATCCGCTGTACCTGGCATGCAAGGGCTAGTTTAGTATGCCACGTACTGGGTCTAGGTTAGGTTAGGTTGGGTTGTTTGGTTAGGTTAATATACTAGGTCTCAGAAACAAGATTCGTAGTTGCGGTAGTATTTACAGATACGACCGAATACTAAATGGGCGGCACAACCGCCATGGCACCGGTAAGGGTTCGTGTTGTATCCCACGTAGGCCTACTAGGTACTACGGACACATTGTAGGCGTTAGGTGTGGTTTAGGCTTGTATCCAATGTACTAGGTCTATGTTACTGGATATTTACATAAGAACATAAGAAAATGGGAGTCTGCAAAAAGACGATCGGCCCATACAAGGCAGATCCATGTCACACCCAACCCTAATTACAAGGCCCAATTATAGACCCATCTCACTAATACCTTGAGTACTGACCCCACCAAAACGGTCAGAGATTAACACAAGATTACGGGGGTCTGCTGAGCGCCGATTGGCCCATTATTTTTAATTAACAATAACGACATATCATTAGCAAATTTTTTAGCAAGCAGGCAGTTTGAAATATCTTTATTCCACCATTTGGGCTTATTATTATGGCCTGGACGCCGTATTTTCGATGGTATGCAGTCTTGCACTGCTTTTAGGGAAGTGGTTTCGAATAACTTCCAAGATGTATTTATGTCGTTATTCTATCTATCTATCTATTGCCGGACGCAATAGATAGATAGATAGAATAACGACATAAATACATCTTGGAAGTTATTCGAAACCACTTCCCTAAAAGCAGTGCAAGACTGCATACCATCGAAAATACGGCGTCCAGGCCATAATAAGAAGCCCAAATGGTGGAATAAAGATATTTCAAACTGCCTGCTTGCTAAAAAATTTGCTAATGATAGATTAAAATCCTCACAAAATGACGAAGGAAGCACGGGTGAAATTTGTAGAGCTACGACGCAAAGCCAAAAAGTTAATTAAGCAGAGTAAAAAGACCTTAGAGTTACATATTGCGAATCAAAGTAAAACAAACCCGAAAGAATTCTATAGTTATATCAGAAAGAAAAAAGGATAATATTCAAGGACAGTAGTGCACCGTTATGAGAAACAATTTATTAGGGAAAATAGGCACCAATAGATTCGCCATATAGTCCGCATGGAGGATTTTCGTTATCAACAAATTGAAAAATACCCACTTCACAGACAAATACACCAAAAATCTAAGTCAAAGCGGGGGTGTGGGGGCGGCAGCCCCCACCTATAATACTAGGTTAGGTTAGGTAAGGTTGTTAGGTTAGGCTAATGTCCTTTCAAAGGGGTATAGGGTAGTATACACTAGGATAGCCTATACCCGGTCAGAGGTAAGAAGAAGAAGAGTCCTGCAGTAGTCTCCTTGAATGCTACCGAAAAAAGTAGTTACTTCAACTGTTGGACCGTTAGTCGATGAAAATGGAGAATACACCAAAGACGAAGTACAAATGAGTAATGCCCTCAATACCTTCTTTGCATCAGTTTTTACAACAGAAGACCTCAGTGATATCCCTACACCATCGCCGATTCAGATTGATAATTCAGATGTTCTAAGCAATATCACCGTTACAGAGAGAGAAGTATTTAATTGTTTAGATAAACTCAAGGTAAATAAAACGCCAGGACCTGATACAATCTCGCCTAGAGTTCTAAAGGAAGCTAAGGATGAGCTCTCCAAACCACTGACATTACTATTCAATAAATCCTTGCAGTCTGGAACTATGCCTGATCAGTGGAAGCTAGCCAACCTAACACCGATATTCAAAAAAGGCAGCAAATCCCTACCCAGTAACTATCGTCCAATTAGCTTAACCTCAGTTGTTTGTAAAATGCTAGAAACGGTCATACGAGACAGACTCGTAAATCACTTAGAGGAAAATAACATACTTAAAGATACTCAACACGGCTTTCGTAAAAAACTTTCCTGTTTAACAAACCTCTTAGACTTCTTCCACGATATCCTCAACCTCTACGATGAGAGTAAAGCTGTAGATATTATATACCTTGATTTTCAAGAGGCCTTTGACAAAGTTCCCCACAAACGTTTACTGCTAAAACTAAAAGCGCATGGAATACAAGACGGTGTGTTGAAATGGATAGAAAATTGGCTCAACAACAGAAAGCAAAGGGTAGTCATAAACGGTAAGGCATCTAAATGGACCAATGTAAGTAGCGGGGTACCCCAGGGATCGGTACTAGGACCAATTCTCTTTCTAATTTACATCAACGACATAGATGAGGGTCTCACCTGTACAATCTCAAAATTTGCTGACGATACAAAAATTGCAAATAGCGTACTATCAAAAGAACAAGTTGACGATATGCAACACAATCTAGATAAATTGTCATGTTGGGCCCAAATTTGGCAAATGAGTTTCAATGCGGATAAATGTAAAGTACTACATGTCGGATACCTAAATGAGAAAGCAAACTATTCGATGAATGGCACTCAGCTTAAGAATGTAAACAGAGAAACCGATCTGGGAGTAACAATATCGAGTAACCTAAAACCTTGTCAACAATGTTCAGAAGTTGTCGGAGAAGTTGTCGGAGCCGAGAGGTAAAGGTCGGAGGTCGAGGTCAAGAGGTCGTGCGTCCGCGGAAAATATCTCGAAAATCCAGGATATAACTTCAACTACGGAACATCTTGTTGAGTATAAAGTAGATTAGTTCCCCTAGATCGTGCCTTGAGGTAAAATAAGCCGCAGGTTGGCAATTTGGCGAAATGGCATCGAGACGAACTGGGACCGGGAGAGCGGTGAGAGGAGACACGCTGGTAGAATGTTCCAAATGCGGGACGTGACATCCACATGTTTTAATGGGCGTAGAGGGTATGACACAGAGGCAGATCAACCAGAGAACTGTGCTGTGTAGGGAATGCATGGAGAGGGAAATAATGGAGTTGAATGGGGGCATGGAAGGTCTGATAGAGAAAAATGCAGAATTGAGTAGGAAACTGGAGGAAAAAACACGCGTGTGGACATGCACACAAACGGCGGCAGCTCCAGCCCCAGAGAACCAGCAAGCCCAGCAACCAAGTACAAACAACTGCAGACCCAGACATACTACAGGGGAAAATAGGGAAGCTGCAGAAGAAAATGATAGTGTAAATGAAGATGAGAAACCGAATGGGAGCTAGCCCTATGGCCACCCCTGTGAGGACGGACCCCACAGACCAGGGCAGTGCACTTAGACAAGAAATAAATCGCAGGAGGACAGCAAGGGTAATAGTGGGGGACAGCATGATCGGTAAAGTAAGAAAACAGGTGAAGATGGAGGCGGAAGGAAGCAGGAACATGTGCCTGAAAGGGAAAGGTATAAAGGATATAATGGAAGAGGCGAAGGAATGCGGGAAACAGCTACAGGAAGGAACCCTAATCATCCAGGGTGGTGGAAACTACCTCATACAACAGGGAGCTGAGAACACCGTAAGAGAAGTGATTGAGGGAATCAGGATAATTAAGACACACAAAAAGAATCTGCGTGTAGGAGTTATGGGTATACTAAGACGACCCAGAGAAAACATGGCCTATGAATATACCCGAAGAAGAGTAAATAAGAAAATAGCAGAAGAGGTATACAAGATGAAAATGGAGTACATGAGGAATGAGGAGTGAGCTTCCTAGATCTAGACCAGGAACTCACAGGCAATAGATTCGCAGGAGACCGAGTACATCTAAACAACGAGGGGATAAGACTCCTTGGAAACAGGACCCTGGAATGGTTCCTGGCTAGCGAAAGGTTACACAAGGGGCGCCTGAAAAAAAGGGCCCCCAGGGATGGGCAAGACCCGGACCATGAAGAAACCCGGGAGGGATCAATTACAAACGGTAACGAGGAAATGGGGAGAGAACCAGGAACAGAGGAGACCGATATAATGGTAGAAGCCGAAGAAGCAGTACCTGGAGAGGGAGGGGAGACTGAGTCGACGCACAGGGACGAAACCAGGGAAGAACCTGCCCCTAGGGAAGGCCAAGAGGAAACAATCCCAACCGAGGCCCCAGTCGTGAGAGAGGACGGAGAGACCCCAGCCGAGAGAGAGGACAGGGGGACTCCTGACTCCGGCAATGAGAGTGAGAACCCCCGGGAAATGTGAACCAGGAATCAGCAGTATTGGAATGGCATTAGATTAGGGTGCCTAAATGTGAATGGATGGGGAGTGGGAAAAATGGAAGACATGAGTGAAGTACTGTATGAGGGGGGTATAGATGTGCTCGGTATAACAGAGACAAAGCTACGTGAAAGAGTGGAACTGTACACGGAAAACTACAGAATGACTGGGAAGGGGCGCAGTAAATGGAAGAAAAAGGGTGGAGGTATAGGCCTAATAGTGAGAAAGAACATGGATATAGAGGTTGAAGAGTTAAAAGTCGGCGAATGCGAGATGAGTGAAGATATGATGGCAGCTTACCTGAACTACAAGGCAAAAGGAAAGACTGAAAGGATCCTACTGATTATATGCTACATGACGGTACAGGGACCGGATGCCAGACGTGATAATGAAAGGAAATACGACCTAATGAGAAGACTGGTAAACGAACATAGACGAGAACAGGTGATCGTAATGGGTGATATGAACGGACACATCGGAATCCTGGGTGAGGAAGTGAACACGAATGGACAACTGCTAAGGGATTTCACTGAGGAGCATGAACTGGAAATATTAAATGAAACTATCGCAGAGGGACGAGTGACATGGGCCGGAAGAGACAATGAATCTGCGATTGATTATATCTTGGTGAATGAGAATGCAAGGAAGAACGTGGAATACATGAGGATAAACGAAGAACGAGGAATGGATGTGACAAGTGACCACAATATGTTGTGGATACAGTATACCTGTGGGAGGGAGAGAAAGGAAGCTAGGAAACCAAAGGGTAAGAAATGGAAACTGAAACAAGCGGACTGGGTAAAATTCGGGGAAGAACTAGAGCGTGTGAACTGGAGGGATGACGGAGGGGTAGACAGAATTAATGAAGAATTCACCAAGACAGTGAAAGAAGTAGCTGAAAGAAGAGTCGGGAGGAAAAAGAAAGGAAATAATAGGAGACCCCAGAGGAGATGGTGGAACCAAGACATCGAATCTGCCAGAAAAAAAAAGAAAAGAGAGCAACCGAAGGTGTAGAAGACTAAGGAGGTCCAAGGACAACGGTGAGAATGAACGGGTCGCATATGAGGAAGCATGGGAGGAATACAGGAAGCACAAAAGTATAACAGGAGGTTTAATAAGGAAAGCGAGAGTAAAAGCCGATAAGGATGTAGTAGATGAGCTGAAGGCAAG
>JBAKBP010029389.1:0-27210 GCA_037953745.1 Lithodes maja
CCGATGGCGCGCGCTTGCCGGGTTAAAGGCAACTTTGCCTTTTGTTTCCTTCATTCACATAGAAAAAATACATGGATAATGGAAACAACATACCTAGAATAAAAAAACAAGAAAGTAACACCTGAACTGAGATGCATTAACAAAACAAATATTGCAAATTTGTGTCTATTCCTTTTCATCATATCTGACTTTACAAAATGCACGTCCGTCCACGAATAAATATGGAGCCTGTGTTCCAGTAGTGATCGCTCAAACCGGCAAGCACGGTTGCCAAATCAGGTCCGCTAGATGGTAAATAAATGCCGAAAATCGCTAGAAAAATGGCACAATCTCTACAATATCGCTCGTAAACGACTCAAATCTAGATCGAAGTACTACATACCTCTAGATCTAGCGGGAAAGTAAATACATTGGCAACACTACGGCAGCAGGCTGTGGATCATAAGCGACCCTCAAAGGAGACATTAGGCGATCTAGCAAGATGAAAAGTTGGCTTTTGAGAGGTGGGAGAATATATTTTTAAGGGTGGGGGTGACCTGCTATTTGTCTCTAATTTTCTCTCTTTGGCTTGTATCCATTCGGCCCCATTCAGCCTACTGTTTTAAGACGTTTACCCCCATCCAGGTGTCAATATTTTCCTGGCAAGCGGTAGCGAACCAGCATATACAGTATATATTTTTGTTTTGACAGCAAGCTAAATTTGTACATTTTTCGATAGAAAAATGTCTGGCGAAGCCGGATTTGGCAAGAATGTTAAGTGCGGGAGTACCCCCGCCCTTGTTTACACTACGCGTAGTGGTGTCCGACCTTTGCCAGCATGTTCCAGTCTATTTTGACTGCCTTTGGATACAATAATAAGTTGAGGGTGGGATTTTCCCCCCCTCAACCCCCCCCCCCCCCCCGACATATTGTCATCTCATCATACAACAGTATATTGCCAGCAGGGGGCAAGTTACCGAGACAAGTTTTTAAGAGACAATGAACGCGACAAAATAGAGACAAAATAGACGCGAAGTTAACCGTGGTGATCGCCCTATGTACTGTAAACATGACGACCGTACGCCCGGAATCTACATCCATCCCCCCGATTTCTACATACAATGCTGGCTCGCTACCGCTCGCCAGGAAGAAATCGAAACCTGGATGGGGATAAACGTCTTAAAACAGTTGGCTGAACGGTGCTAGATACAAGCCAGACAAAGAGAGAAAAGGAGAGAAAGAGAAAAAAAACCGGTGACCCCCCTTAACTTGTCCGATATTTAACTCTGATCGAAAGCTTCTTTGTAATTAACCCGTTCAGTACCAGTGTCGTCCTTTTAAGTTTATTCTGGCTACTATTAGACGATGTTATCAGTTTGAAAAGGGGCCTTCAGCAATGAAAAGGCTTCGAACCATCTCACTTAACGCTATTTATTACCACAAATGAATGCATGTGTGTGTGTGTGTGTGTGTGTGTGTGTATGTGTGTGTGTAAAACCATAAATTAATGTTGACAAAATATTCAACAGTACTTCAGGTAATATGTCTGATACTTTGGAAACAAGGATGTTGCATTCAGCTAGGAGTTAAAAATAAAACATGTGTAGCCTATATAATGAATACAGAATAATCGATGAATGTATAAATGTCAATTTCAAGTCTAAAAAGTATGAATTATTCAGTTGATTCCCTGACTCCCGACCCAGATCCTCATACGATATTCTTGCCGTACCCTCTCTGTGGTGACATCGCTGACTTGTCGGAACAAAAATCAGAGAAAATACTTTATTTACGATGGAAAGTAAACCGAAAACATTCCACCAAAACATACTTAAAATGGAAGCACTCCTTGGGCAATAGGAACACACCGGATAACTGGGAACATGCCTATACAGTATATTCATCGTGGAAAGTGGAACTATGATTGATGAACCAAAAAGGATATGCATTATGCTAGTGCAGAACAAACACACAATCTCAATATCTCTCTCTCTCTCCCTCAAACACACACACACTATTTTCAGTGTCTTCTTTAACTTCTCTGCAATTGTGAGTAAAATAGGTGATGCTACGTGACCGGCCTCCAATCAGTACTGATTGTTACCATCACCATGGGCTGGGAACGTCAACAACAACAACAACAATTCAGCCCAAGTAAGAAGTTAACATCAATACTATTAATTAGTGGTTCTCTTCCAACGTTTATATAATACGTTTTGTTCAATGTCAGTTTCTGGACAAAAATAAACCTCTTCCGTTATTCATTGTTTTAAGAGTAAGGGTTTGCCGCCGTACTGCAATAACAATAGGCAATGATTTATCGAGAAAATAGTGATCCAAGTTATAAATTACCTGTCAGTATAAGAGATATTTCAATATCCCTAAAAAACTGGTATTCTAATACCAGAACAAATAGACAAACACATTGTTGTCCTTTATCAGTATAATGTTTTCACAAAACAAATGGCAAAAACACCTCCCTTTACGGTCACAAAAGTAATTTTTGCCTTGTAAATTTCCCACCACACCACCACCAATAACCTTAGTATCAATGATTAATAGCCCTCTACCACACCTTCCGTTATTACCTCCATCGCTAGGGTTAGTTATCATTATTGTTGACATAAATTACTGGTGATGCACCCAGACTCACCCGTCATTCTGCAAACAACCTCTCAAAATGTTGTCACTCTTACTATCAAGTCTTGTATCATTAGCGGCCTTCCCTCGAACTTTCCCTCTGTTAAATAGCACCTCCCCTCCAGCAAAATTTATAATTTCCTCACAGACTCTCAAGTGTCTATAGACACTGCCAGCAGCCCCTTCTCTGTTTCTTCCTGTTTTCCTAGCCAAAGGTGGTTGCTTTGTTTATGTGCACAACAAACTCACTTGCTCTCGTGTTCGCGACTTTGACTCTCCTGAACATTTAACGTGTTGGATCAAAATAATACATTTTACACTTGTTGCTAGAGCACGTAAACATCTACATATATGTATCATTCATTTATTACATTATACTAGTACTTAGAAACTACTACTTCACTATTTGTATTGCGTAATATACTCCATCTAAGGGCACACACGAATCTTACAATAATTTATATATTCAACCTACATTTACTATCAATTTACTTATTTGGTACCTAACTTGTAAACCTCTACAGAGTGTATGCACAGAGATGGATGGTATTTTTTTGCTAGTAGCCTTTAGCCTATATTTTCAAAACCTCGTCAGAATTTTGTTGATGTTTATAAATAATATGATGGACAGGATATACAGGGAAGAGGAAAACATTGATAAGAGATAGAACGCTTCAATGATTACACAAGTGTCTTTTGATAAAACAACAGACATGCATTTTTATAAGAAAACTATGTGGTAAAACATAGATGCGAAAGAAACACAATTTCGTTAAAATATTTAGGCATGTAAGAATGTTTGAATTATTTAATACTTAAGTGATAAAATGCGACACAACGGTAAATTGTAAACCATATAGCAATTCATAAAATGAAATCAAGAGGAAAGAAAGACAAATGGAATGAAAGAAGATGAAATATATAAATTATTGGTTTAATCTATATAGGACTAAGAATATAGTTGTAATGCAATACATATTCAAATGTATGTTTGATAATACGTAAATACCCTACAACACCAATATTATAATTAAGAAAATATAGCAGCAGCACAGTCTTCCAGAAATCATAGGTAAAAAATATATATACTGGAAGTCCGAGGCAAATGTGGCTTTAGTTCATAATACGTATCATCTGGTGGTGGGCAGGAGGAGGGAGGGTTGACATTAAAGGGATGAAAGGAGGAGGAAGGAGAGGAGACAGGCGGAAGAGGAGAGAGAAAAGGAACAGGAGTGAGATAACAGGAAAATACATGTAAACAATGAGATGGGAAAGGTACGTAATGCATAACAAGAGTAGGAAGTATAATATAGATGTAATAGCACTGACGGAGATAATACGTTATCAGGAGTGGAAACATGTTTTAGGATCAAGTAGGAAAGAACAAAAATGAGTAGGAAAATAAGGAGTAACACACACACACACACACACACACACACACACACACACACACACACACACACACACACACACACACACACACACACGTAACCGTTTATATTTATATATCTTTGGGTGCCTTGATAATGTCTGGTAAGAATTTGGAATGGCAGAAATGGTCACCTCTATCTAGTATCTAACTTATCTATAAGTATTAACACAATTATTAATACAATGGAAACGAAAAAGTCGGAACGAAAAAAGGCGGAATATGAAATGCTTAGTCTTAGGGGAGTCCAACTTAAGGTAGGTATCAATATTTGCTGAATATGCAATGGACAGAGAGAGAGAGAGAGAGTGATGAAGAAGGGAATGACGGAGGGTGTTATAATAGGAAAGGGGGAAGGGGGGGGGGGTAATACATTTAGGAGAGGTGGGAGGATACTGTAGAAAGTCAAGAAAAATAATACACAGTAATAATTGAGATATGAGAATGGCAGAAAGGAAACATTGTAAGATGTAAGGAAATTAATAATATGGTTAAGATAGAGGAATATACAAATGATAACATGGATGAAGTTGTGGGTGATTAACCCTTGTGTACGAAGTGTCTCTGCATTTAATGTTTAACCCCATTTAAAACCAAGATAATAATAACAAAATCAAAATAAAAGATAAAATGAAAATACAAAAAACAACAGCAGCATACATTTCACAGAATCAGGACATCTATTATATATTTGTCTACAGACTATAAGAGTTAAGAGCGCAGGTCGAATGTAAAAAAAAAGGCATGAATTATTGAATTATTTATTTTGGTTCTTTATTCTTAACACGCAATAAAGGAAAACCTTATAATAAATGTTCCTCTATTGAATGGTGGTATTGGAATTATCTGTGGTAAGAAGGACCCATATGGTTTGGATGAAGAAGATTGTGTTCAAAATACATAACAAGAAAGAAAAGGAAATTACATGTAACTAAACATGAAGGAAAGGAAGGAAGAAGACGGAGGAAATGAAGCAACATGATTAATATTGAAAGCGAAAACATTGCTGCGGAAGGAACCATGGAAAAAGTATACAAGGAAAGAAAATATAATTAATTATTATGTTCCTTCCAACAACCAACTATACTCCTAAAATCGATTAATGAAATTTACAAACACATGTGGCAGTCCGTGGATTCGAACCCAGGATGCTCACACCGAAAATCAACACCTTATGCATCGCACTACGAAGACAGTGAAGAGAATAATATTGTGAGAACAATATATTCGAAAAAGGTGAAATAATAGAAGAGAGATGGGGAGATGAAGGTTTACCGACTTAATCATATAGGACAATATTCTTGAGGATAAAGGAGGGATGATACAGTATGCTCACATGAGTTTACCGGGAATAACAATACAGGCTATAGATGTACGCGAACTTCGAAAGAAAATATATTTTTGAATAAATCACTCTTAATGTCAATGTCAATTACTTAAACAATCCCTTCCACAAGCTGACAATAGTACATTTGAATCAAAACTATTCAAAGTGAGAATTGGGACCTAAAGCTAACAATAATATACTACCTAAATGTCCTTGTTAGTAAAATATGGCTAGTCAACCAGTAGCTCTCAATCAGTGCCAAATTAACCCAGACCAACTAAACCAGTGCCAAAACATAGTACTAACCTAACCTAACCGTATTGGTTGATTTGGTACTGGTTGAGAGCTACTGGTTGAAATGGTCTACTGGTTGAGTTGACCGGTCACCGTGACGGACATCAGGCCTTGACAGTGCTGGGAGAACCTGTCACGCCTTGACAGTGCTGGGGGGAACCAGTCATGGAGATAACATGTACCGAAGAACAGATTATTGAATGTACATTTATCTAAAGCATTGATCTAGTATGATAGGCGTTTATCCTGTATGCATACAACATATACAGTTGAATTAAACTATATATATTATACCTTCTGCATGTTGTTGCTTTCTTTCCTTTTGAGTACTGTTGTTCACATTCTGTTGCTTCTCCAGTTCTGTCCTTTCACACCACCACCTAGTTTCCTTCCAGACTCCATCAATACAACTACAGCAGGATGGTTGAACAGGGGAAACAAATGGATGATATAGTTCACTCAGAAATTGTTAAACATATCTTCAGATGACTTTGTTGCTGCTATATTAGATAGACTATACCGAGTTTCTTTATCTGTTCCGTACATTATTTTGTTCAATGCTCAAACTCTACCTCCGGAAATAGGATTGATGCCTGTAGATTCAATCGTTCAACCCAGTGAAATCAGATCATATTCCAAATTGCAACTGAGAAATTGAGACAGTTTGAGTGGAGTAACTGGCTCGTTTGTGGTTTTACCTTCGTAAACCTACAGTGCCTGGTTGTCTTCTCGTGGCCTGTTGCAACTCAGACCTCTTGAAGCTGCATCACCAATGTCTCGCTGTCTCATCTCACAATTTCGTACACCTCTCTCTCTCAAACGCCATCTATTGAGCTACTTACTTACTAGACACTGCCCCCAGAAAACATTTTGAATATGGGAATATTCATACAATGCTTATTTACTCTCTTTTTCTAAGCATATGAGGTGAAGGATAACGCATATGTTTTATGATTTTCCTTTTTAAAATTTATTCCGTAACTCCCTCTTTCTACCACACATACTGTATATATTTATTTAACAATGTGCCAATAGATCGTTTCTATATTATAACCCTGATGTCCGAGTTATAATTATGAAGCATCGCAACTTATTATACATTAAGGGTCGACGAAGAGCAAGTCAATATAATGAATGTTCACCTCATGTTTTACGTGGTGAAAGCTCGCCCACTTCCCTCACCTCTAGCTTCACTGTCTTGGAAAATTGCACCAGCCATGTGGAAGAAGAATATTACCCAAGAGTTTTTTTTTTACCGCTTGCTACGAACAAGTTTGGCTGTTCCTTTGGGAGAAAGATGAGAAGGGATACAACAAAAATAGAGGTCTTGCACGGCTTTGTATGCAGTCTTTCCCATTTTCTTGAAATTGTATCCTTTATATTTGTCCCATGTATGAATGTGTATTGTGTTTATGTTTAGTTAAATATCCACCAGTGATTTATAAACTCTTCATCCATTTTCCTTCCAGTGTAAAAAAAAAAATAATATCTATGTCAGCTAACAAAAACAACTTCTTGGTTCTTGTTCTTGTTTACCTATGTTGTATTTTCCTGTCATAATTTGTCCATATCACTACCTTTACCTTAACCAAAATAAAATATACGGTATTATATAATAATAGTGTCACTATATAGAAATACATATAATATAATCGTTAAAAATGAGCATAGAGTAATAGATGAAAGGGTTCATCATGGTGAATCAAAGGTCAAGGGGAGGTAAGATTAATAGCAACAGTAGAACGAGTTATGCAAGTTTATAGTGAAGAATGTCAGAGATGTATATGAATGACCTCTCCACCCTATCCCGTTTGACCCCCACGCCGATTCACCTTTCCACCCTATTCCCCTTGACCCCTGCTCCGATTGACCTTTCCACCCTATCCCCCTTGATCCTCCACCCTGAGTGACTTCTCCACCTTACTTCCACTAACACCCACTCTGAGTTACTTCAACATCCAACCCTCCTAGACCCTCCTCACGCTACCTCCCTTGACCCTCCACCTCGAGCGACTTCCACAGAATCCACACCCTACTTCATTTCACGCCAAAACACCGAATGACCTCCTCACGCTACCCCCTTTGACCCCCACCCCCAGTGGCCTCTCCATCTCTCTTACTAATTGAACTAGTTTTGTTGCGGAAGAAAATGTTGCTGGAACCAATTGGCAGCTTAGTTGAAAGTTCAGGGTAACAGCTGCCATTGTGTGTGTGTGAGAGAGAGAGAGAGAGAGAGAGAGAGAGAGAGAGAGAGAGAGAGAGAGAGAGAGAGACCAATTACCCTTATCGGTCGTATACTATATAATTATAGTTCACAGGTTGTTCCGTAGCCTTTCAAAATATCACAGCATTTTACTACCGGTATTAATTTTACCTTCGTTCGTGTCACCAAGCGATTCTTCTCATACCCTGAAATTATCACTTCCTTATCCATGACAAAGGTTTTAAATAATCACGGTTACAAAAGTCAATCAGCTGAAAGTATTGCCTTAACCTGTACAGTACCAGCGACGTCCTTTTCATCATATTCTGGCAACTATTAGACGATTATATTCAGCTTAGGAAGGACCTCTATCAGTAATAGGGTTTCAAACTATCTTAACCAACCCTTTTATCTACCACAGATCCTTCCTAAGCTGCATAATATCGTCAAAATAGAGCTAAAATACAATTTAACACACGTCGCTGGTACTCAAAGGGTTAAACATGGACAGTAATTTTCTTAGTCGCTGACATCGCGTATACCTGTCTATCTGTCTTATTCCTAAAATGTAACCCTGTAGAAAAGTAGGAGGCAAATAGATAAGTAGATGGTAGACCTACAATATATGAACGGTAAACAGACAGGTAGATTGGTATTGACACTCAGGTGAGAAATCTTAAGTTTACAATATTTCTTCTTTCTTCTTTCCTCTTAACCTAACAAGTGCGCATGGGGGTAATTAGACACCTCTCCCTGTGCGCATGCATTTGAGGTGTTTCCGTCACTAAAATATTCATTTTACCATAAATAGCATTAATACTTATCCATACGTGCCTATTATGGGTTGATTATAAAGGTATTAACCTGAAACAACAATAAAACGAGTGAAAACAGAGTTTGGATGGTCAAAATCGGAGATATAGCCTGCGAGTTGTATAATGTATGGGTGAGGCAAGCTGCTTTCCCGCCAATTTCCCCCAAGGCCACTGAGACACAGTCGATCGATACTCTCTCTCTCTCTCTTGCACTCGTTTGCTATCAGTGATGACAACGCCCTGCTTGCAACTCGCTAATGTTAGCACGAAAATATACCTCAGAATAAGGGAATAACAGGGAAAAATAGGTAATAACTGAAGGAGAGGAGGAAAGGGGGGAAAGGAGGGGAGGTAGAGGACTGAGATTTTGCATGGCCGAGGGGCCAAAAAAAAAAAAAAATAAAAAAAAAAAAAAAAATTGATGTCAAAAGTTGATTTTTTTTTCTCTGACTCTTAAGAGTCTTCCCGCAGTCCGCCGGGGGAACTCTTAAGAGTCTCCCGGCAGTTCCCGGGTTAACTTGGCCCCTACACCATACTTTAGCAATTAGCTTAATGTTGATCATAATTGCTTTGGTACACTATTGTTTTGTTTTAAGCAGTCTTCCTTTTATATAGTTTATCCACTCTCAAAATGCTCCCTTTACTGCATAATAATGGAGTATATCAGACATAATGAACTTAAAGTAATGCATAACAGTGATTGTGTTATGCAGACATGTAAGCATTATTGCAATAAGTTGTGATGTTGTCCACAAATGTTAGTATCGGCGTTACTACCATACGCTTTAATGTTTCAATGCAGACTTAATATTATCTTCACATAACTAATGTTGGAATTATCTGATTAGTAACTGTAACACATGCAAATTAATAAGACAGCTAAGCAAAGTTGTTGTTGTTGTTGTTGTTCCCCAGGCTGTCTGGCCGAGCAGCCCCAAGGTCCCAAGCAAGGCCAATGCCATAACCAAGCGCCCCCACAGAACCCTCCCAGCTTTACTTTACTTTCTCTTCATAATTGAATTGCTGAAGGGCACAGGGCCCTGGGTGGGGCTTTGGTTTCCTGGGCGTTTCCGCACCCTCCTCAGCTCCCCGCCATGGAGTGGCTTCGGTCACCCAGGCTTTATTGTGGTGGGCAGGGAGGGTTCTGTGGGGGTGCTCGGTTGTGGCCTTGGCCTTGCTCAGGGCCTTGGGGCTGTTCGGCCAGGCAGCTTGGGGAAGATCAACAACAACAACCACCACTAAGAAAACCCAGGTGACTAAAACCGCTCCCAGGCGAGGGGCTGAAGAGGGTGCGGAAACGCCTGTGACACCAAAGCCCCACCCAGGGCCCTGTGCCCCTTAACAATTATGAAGGGAAAGTTGTGGGGCAAAGGACAAATGTGACGCTTTGGCTCCCAGTCTGCCAGCCTCTAGGTTGGCAGTAGAGAGCGAAGTTGTTTCCATTAATCCTAAGTTAACTGAGTGTCGGGTTGGTTTAACATTGATTGATCAGCCAATTTCCTAATTTTTGGTGACTTGTCAGGGGCGCCGTAACTCGATAATGTTTAAAATTTATTTAAAAAATAATCATATACATTACTTGTAGGGTGAAAGTGGTTTGTGCAATTATGTGGCTACATGATCATCGACATCCTGGAAGTTATTCAACGTTGACAGAAATATTAATGGAAGTTGTTCTCTTAAAGTAGGGAGGCAAAAGAATTTATTAAGGAGTAAGATATTATAGGTAGGGTTAACCGAGGGAAATATGGAAGAAAAAAAAATACACGTTTATTATAACTTAAACTGTTCATCACAAAGGTCAGAGTTGAGTGACGTATTGTAATGTAGATCATCCTGTGTGGGGAATACAAAGGAAGACCACCAACAACAGACCTAATTGACCTTACTCGGTTACTTGTTAAGGGAGCCCACCTCGCTTTTGTTATCGTTCTCTCCCTCACTCTTTGGCTTGTATCCATTTGGCCCCATTCAGCCTAATGTTTTCAGACGTTTACCCCCATCCAGGTGTCAATATTTTCCTGGTGAGCGGTAGCAAGCCAGCATATATATATATTTTTTTTACAGCAAGCTAAGTTTGTAAATTTTTCGATAGAAAAATTTCTCCGGCGAAGCCGGGTTTCTCCATTCAATGCTGGCTTGCTATCGCTCGCCAGGAAGAAATCGACACCTGGATGGGGAAAAAATTCTTAAAACAGTTGGCTGAATGGGGCCGAATGAATACAAGCCAGGGAAAGAGAGAAAGGAGAGAAAGGTAAAAAAAAAAAACGGTGACCCCCCTTAAACCAAATATATATTGCTATACCAATCAATTGGAGAGTTTCAGGTCCAGCAATACACTGGACCAGAACACAAAATAATAAGACTATTAACGATATTGATATGGTCACATTACTCGGACACAAATGCAGTCAATCGGGGATTCATGGCATCAGGAATATAATCGGCAAAATCTATATTTCTATTATCATCCTTAACTAAATAAAATCGTCGTATGTTAGTCAATTTAAAGGGGAAACATATGTGTCATTGTATAGTGAAAATGGTAAGTATAGACAATTATAAATATATTGGAGTATTTTTTCTTCCATGTGGCATTTTTTACGTGAATTAAGGAGACAGAAGGCAAAGCTGCCTGTAGCAAGTGGTTGTATAAGTTGAAAAAATGCCAGAGAGCCATAATCAAGGTATGTTAGAGTCAAAATGTCTCGACACACGGAGTTTGAAACAGATTAAGTCATAGGATTAGAGAAAGCCAGATTGAGGGAGAGAGATACAAAGCTTGCTTGTTGAGTAGAATAGAAGAAAGACGGACATTTTTGTTGTCAATCTTGGGTTTGAGAGTTGAACAGAATAGGGGTGGGAGTGTGTTGATAGGCGGGTGGCCCCCACTCTCCGTAAGGGAGGGGGGCATATAGCGACATAGCTTGGAAGAACATTGATTTTTGTAATAGCAGTAGAAGAGTGAGAGAGATACAACATGCGGCATGTAGAGAGATTGTAGGGAATTTGTGAGAGGGGGTGAATTGATGAGACAAAATCTTTCTGACTCTACCCTTTCGAGAAGTGCAGTATGGATGGAATCTCAACAAACATGCGAACAATACTTGATACATGGGCGCAATGTGCCCCTAACCAGAGCAAGAAGCTGTGCGGGGTTAAATGATAGGGAGGTATAAGGGAAGGAAGAGGCGGTGAGGGGTAGGGAGGTGAGGAGAGGTAGATACATTCAATAATTAGCAATACAATTACCGCGAGGTATAATGCAACTGGGTCAAATACATGGTTAGATTAATATCCAATATTCAATAAGTGGATATTTATGGTGTGGTCATGTGGTGTACTTATAACTGTCTCGGTGTATGTAAGTTGTGTACCAGACATCCTGGTTTCGAATCCTGGGAGGATCACATGCTTTCATTATTTTCATTTGGGCAGTGCAGTTGGGTCGACTACAGGATTAGATTGATAGCCAGCATTCTATAAATGGATAATTATCGTGGTCATGTGCTGTACTTGATGGTGTATTGGTTACAACGTGTAAGTTCTGTATGAAATATCCTGGGTTCGAATCTTGGAAAGATCACATGCTTTCATAATTGTCATGGGGGGGTGGGGGGTTAGTGTTAAGAACGACGTTAACAATCATTACAATGCATAATTACTGAGTAACTTTAGACTTTGACTTCAGACAATACAATGCAACATATATTTCAGCCGACCAGCAGCTACAATACTATTATAATAACATTCCGACGTTTGCTCCCGGCCTCACACATTTGGGCCGCCAGTACCAAATTCAATGTAGTTCAACTGTTCGGAACACTCATGAATATATTATATTTAGTGAACAAAGAAATGGTAGAGCGATAAACTGTTCATGTATCACGGATACCGTTGTGTGCTATTGATGAATGCACAAACAGTTAATATATATTCATATATTTCAATATTCATGTTTATGCATTTTACCATACTTTCAATTTCATATTACATATTCTAGACTTATCTTTCTATATGTTATCTATTGACAGACGGCTCGATCCAAGCAGGGCTGACCATGAATGAATCGCCTATAATATTCCGCGGCAATTTGTTTGATTTTCCAAATTGTTTCCGTGGAAGGTCGCTAACTCAACTGCCTATTATATTGTTGTGTACAGTGTGAGATGTGCATGTGGACTGTTATTGTACTTTTAGAAAGGTTATTTACGTGAATGTAGTCTGTAACCAGTGTTATCGGCTCCCCCATTTTGATTAGGTGCTAGAATATAATTGTATACTGGCGATACTGTTCCTGCACTTCAAAGGTCCTACCAGACCGATATGTTCACAATATATACATTATTTACTTTATATATATATATATATATATATATATATATATATATATATATATATATATATATATATATATATATATATATATATTCACATATATTTGTGTATACAATTATTTGCATATTTTACTATTTGCATCAATTATGGAAGCTTACATCTGAATATTTAATATTATAATATTCAAGAGAAGTGGTAATAAATACGAATTAATGGAGAATAATTGTGAATAGATAACTGATAACACGGTCGTTGGGAGAGGGGGTCGGGCGCCAGTTGGACTAGATAATAGTCCGTCAGTGCGGTTTGGTGTGCATTAGCCCATGTCCAAAACTACAGTTTCTGGGAAGGTTATGTGGATTTCTTTTATTGAGCATGCCTCGCAGTACACTGGTTCTATTTTTGTTTTTATGAATGGCTCAAATCCGGGCTTACTGCTGTGCTTTCTGTTTTTTTATTGTAGTGGGTCTCTTCTCTCTTGTGCCTCTGTTTTTATGGTTGAACTTTCAGCTGTTTTACTAAATCTTTGAGTGATTTTCACGCTTCCTGTGAATGTTTTTCATGTTTTTCGTGACCCAGAGTAGTTCCCTCCTCCCTTGAGTCTTTTAGTTCCCCTCACCTGCTTATTTTAGAGATGTTAAGCTGGTTGGTTCTTGTTGGCCATTGGGTTCACCATGTTACCTTTTGCTGGGTCCATGCACATGTACCTATTAAGGGTAATGAACTGGCAGTTGTGGCCAAGGCAGCTAAGTCTCTTCCTGTGCTTGTGTGTCTCCTACCTCACAGTGATTTTTACCCATATATTCAGTCTGCTAAGTTTGTGTGGCAGCGGAGGTGGGATTGTGTTGGTGTGAATAAGCTTAAGGAGGTGACCTCTACTGTGTCCTGTCCTTGGAGCTGTCCACCAATGCCCCACCATTGGGAGACGACACTTTCTCGCATCAGGATTGGATATTCTTGCCTCACCCATGGGTATTAGATGTCTGTGGGGGCTTCACCATACTGTGAGGACTATTTGGCCCTGTTGATTGTCAAGCAAATTTTGTTGAATGTCCTTGCTCGGGGGAGTTGCTTCGGAGGCATTTTTCCAATTGTTGTCTGCCTGATGGTGCTTTCAGTCTCCCCTTGGTGCTGGTGGATGTTGCTTGTTGCCCAGGTGGTCGCATTTTCACATTGTATACAAGAGGCTGGTTTTCTTTTTTTGTGAGTGTTAATATTCCATATTTTTTTAGTGTTAGGTTTTCTTTCTTTTTCTCGGTTTTATAACATTTTGTGTAAATTTCTTCTCTTTGTTTTTACCTTCTTGTTTTGTGTGTTATCTCCACTTTTCTGGGTTTTAGTTTGTATTTTACATTCGGTAGCAATGACCGTTACTGTTGTGCTGCCATTTGGAGTTTCTTCCATTCGTTAATTCATTCATTCGGTTAATCTTTGAGTTTCAGTTGATCGAAAGCTATCTGGCAACTCTGATCCCAGTCAAACGTCCTCCCTTTTTCCAGTCTCTTAGTCATGGGTCGAGCAATTTTTGAGAAGTTTGGTATGAACCTCCGATAATAGGAAGCCATTCCCAGAAATGCTCGGATCCCTTTGACAGTGGAAGGGGGTGAAATTTCTGCAATAGCTTTCACTTTAGGGGGTCAGGTTGGATACCTTTACTTGAAACTACATGCCCTAGGTATGCCACCTCGCAGGCACCTAATTGGCATTTGGAAGGCTTCAATTTAAGTGATTCTCTCTAATACTTCTTGTAGTCGATTGATATGTTCCTCCCAACTGTTTGAACAAATTATAATATCGTCCAGGTAAGCTAAGCAAGTTCTCCATGTTAATCCCCTCAGTACTTCGTCCATGACTCTAGTAAAACTGGTTGGTCAATTACAAACTCCGAAGGGCAAGACCGTGAACTGATAGAGTTTGCCTTCGCTCGTGGCAAATGCGGTTTTCTCCTGGTCCTCTGACCTAACCGGTACTTGCCAGTATCCACTTTGTAGGTCTAGGGTAGAAAACCATGTTGACCCATTTAGTGATTCTAGCGAGTCATCAATACGAGGTAGGGGTTGCGTATCTTTGATGGTGACATCATTCAATTTTCTATAATCTATCCAGAACCGAGTGGACCCATCTTTTTTTTTTACCAGGACTACTGGAAATGACCACGGACTGTAGGATTCCACTACTATCCCCTGCTTAATCATCTCCTTTACTTGTTCCTTTTCCTTTTGTCTCATAATGGGATTTTGTTGCCCATAAGGTTGTCTAATAGGGGGCCCTTGAGTATGTATCTCGTGGGTGTGTCGGGTTCGGGCCGATCCGTGGTCCCCTTCATCTTGAGCAAACACGTCTCTGTAAGTCCAGAGCAATTCATGTAAGGTAGTGGTTTGATCTGACGATAATTGTTTCGGGGATCTCAGGTAAGTTAACTGGTCCGTTAGTTCCAACAGTGGTGGGTGGCGCGGGTGTAACTTGTCCTAACAGTTTTCCCTTTTGATAATTAATTGTGTCATCGCCAAAGTTAGCCAGAACTAATTTCCTCTGGTCGGTAGTAATAAAGGTGGGAGATATTCTCACTTTATTCTGTGCATCAGGTTAAAAAATCCCGGCAGTCATTCCTGGGATTTAGGAATTTCTATCATTCTCCAAGATCTAGGGGGAATAGAGAGTTTCCTCGTGGTAGCTACTATTTGAGGTCGTAGGGTGGTCGTCGTGTCATGCGGTCCGCACTGTATAATTACCCCCAACTGACTCATGAGATCTATTCCCAGATATCCATCGACTCCGCTATTAGATTTTCCTGATAGAACACAAACATTTGTGGTGAATTTAATTCCCTTCCATTGTACCACCACCGTATTAGTTCTCCCTAGAATCGTCAATGGTTGACCCCCGGCTCCTGACAACTGAATACTAGTTTGATTTAAATAAATCGTAGGCAGTGTCCACCAACCTTTAACTGTCTTCGTGGTGCGATGCATAAAGTGTTGATTTTCGGTGTGAGCATCCTGGGTTCGAATCCACGGACTGCCACATGTGTTTGTAAATTTCATTAATCAATTTTAGGAGTATAGTTGGTTGTTGGAAGGAACTTTATAATTGATATTGGTTCAGGGGTAATTTATCGAGAGGACTTCCCTAAGTGGTTAAGGCTCCATTAATTGCTCTTTCCATTCACATATGCATAGCCTACGTGAGTTGCAGTTGGGATGTGTGTACATGCTTAGATTGATATGCAGGATTCGAAGTTGCATAATAAATCGTAGGCAGTGTCCACCAACCTTTAACTGTCTTCGTGGTGCGATGCATAAGGTGTTGATTTTCGGTGTGAGCATCCTGGGTTCGAATCCACGGACTGCCACATGTGTTTGTAAATTTCATTAATCGATTTTAGGAGTATAGTTGGTTGTTGGAAGGAACATTATAATTAATGGCCCTATTTCTTTCTGACTATTCCTCACATAATTCTCCAAAAGACAACTTCTGTTTGCCCCTGTATCAATTAACATGTTCGCGGCTTTCCCATTTATTACTATGGTTTCACAAGGCGTTTGTCTCTCTAAAATATTGACCTCACTATATCGCCCTTCTATGAGAGGTTTAAGGGACAAATTTCTCCCCCTTCCGGCATTGTGATTTTTGGCTGGGTTTCTGTCTCCCTGTATTCTACTGGAAGCATTCCTCCCTGCTCCCTGGTTTGGATCCTTCACCCTTTGGTAGAGGTCGATCATTTGGAGGTGTGGGCCTTGAGTTAAATCTAGGTGTTGGGGTTTGGGGACGGTTGGAACAGTTCCTAGCTATGTGTCCGGTTTGTCTGCATATAAAGCATCGGATTATTGTTCTCTGATACCCTTTGTTTGGGTTTTCCTCCTCCCCTTTCTTTTTCTCCTTTCTTAACTCTCTGGCTTCCATTATTTTCTTAATCACCTCCATGAGTTCCTTAGTGGTAGTAACTTCATGGATAATGCAGTGCCTTCTAACTTCCACAGGACATGCTTGAATCATAATCTCTCTGATTTCTGTTTTTGACTCTCTTGGTACTCAAGTTTGACATTTTTCGTGATCTCCCTCCTCAGGGTTCTCACATTTTAGCCGTCTAGTTTCATACTCCTTAGTTTGTCTCTGGCCTTGCTTGTGGAGGTTTCTCGGCCAAATTCTTCAATTAGAGCACTCCTAACTGCTGCCCATGACACTAGTCCCTCTTACATTATGAACTGTAATAATATGAACTGTAGTAAGTACTTCACTATCGACCAATCTAATTACACACGGGGAAACGGTTGCAAAATTATTGGTAAATCTTTTAACTCGCACGAATCTAAGAATTTCTTCTTCAATCGAGTTGTCAACTTGTGGAATGGGCTTCCCCGAAACGTTATAGACTGCAGCACCGTTGATTCATTTAAATTCCGCCTAGACAAATATCTCGCATCAAACCCGCGACTGACTGCGTTGTAAATGAATAACTTTATCCTCCCCTCAGTTACTAACCCATATGTCCCCTACTAACTTCCTAGTCCTGCCACGTTAGTGGCAGGGCAGTAGTTCCCTTTCCAATGTTCCCTTACCCACTCTAAACCACTGTTTGGACACTTGATCCTCAGTGTTTTGGAGGACAAGCAGCCTAGAAGGGTCACTAGATCTGTTGTTGCTTGATTTCCTTTGTACTCCTTTGTACTCCTTTGTACATCGTTCAGGACCTTGCCCAAGTGTGCCTTTCCATAGGCGATCTTCTTTCCATCTTCTCCTACGTCAAGTAGATGAACTGACATTCTAATTGTTCAATCCATAACTCTATTTCTACTTTCCCCTCTTCCCATAATCTGAACGGTAATACTGCCGTCATTATGTCTGATCTGTTAGATAAATATACTCAATCTAAACAATTTGTCGAGTCCCACCGCTTGCCACCAAAATGTAGTACTTATTTTCGTATTCTAAATATACTACTAAGGTGGGGAATAATTCGACAGTCATTTAGAAGTTTGTATACTTTATTTAACAAAACTTACTACTAACTTTATGCTAACCTAGTAACTATTTCTCTGTTCGGGCCGAAATGAGTTCAATACACAGATTGAATATTTCGTCGACCCACCATAGGTTAGTACTTTGGAACTCGAGAGCTCCCGTTACCACCTATTTGGGTTCCCGCTATTCAGGTATTGACTCACTTCGACTTCGATCCAAAGGCACGTTGCTAGTCTCCAAAATAATATAGTTTTACCGGGCCCTACTGTGTCTACTCAAGAGACCAGGGCATTAATAAATCCGACCTTTATTTCCCTATCTAGAATAAGAGATATATTTTTAACTAAACTTCAAAATAATATAACTTTACCGGGCCCTAATATGTCTACTCAAGAGACCAGGGCGTTAATACATATGACACTCTTATATTACATATTCTCTTAACCCTATATAATATATTTACTCAAAAGACCAGGGCGTTACTACACTTGACCTCGATCTACCTATTTAGAATACTCTTAGATTATATATTCTCTTAACCCTATTACCAATAAGTCCATATGTCACGTATACCACCTATTTCAATAATACATCTCAGCAAATGGCTTGATATTATCAGTATCTCAAAACCCCTACATGAACAATATTCACCGTTTAATCCTCTACATATATTTTATGATTACAATATTATCCTGGACTTAATTAATACTCGTAACGCTTACCACGGAACTGACGGAATATTCCTTCAAACAATATGATTGATAATGTTTCCTTTATAACAAAACTATATCGTTGATCATACGGACTAGTGTCCTTACCTATTTCTCAAACTAAAGCTGATCTAATTGCAACCATTCTTTATCCCCTTGAGCCCTATAGTTGCTTATCTATTTATGAATTATCCCCTCTTACTTTTTAATGTTAATATCTATTTGCAGTCCTACAAGATCCTATACTATTAATAGCTAATCTGCATGGAGCCTTCTCTATCAAGAATAACTATTATTCTATTAACACATCATCATTTTATTTATTTACATAAGTCTAGTATCTTTCTCTTTATTTTTTCCTATAAGAACACATCAATTATTATTGGTTGGAACCACTGGGTTTGTCAAGCATTTTCTCTCTTTCTCGAAATCTGGTTCGGGCCCAATATGGGTCCTTTAAAAATAAAAGACAGTCTTAGGTATCTACTGGAACATCTTCATCACCTCAGAGCCAGCCAATAGCTCAACTGGAAATCTTCGCTCCCATCTACTATTTGTCGTCCCTCTTGAATCGCTTGGCTGTAGGTGTGCAAGCCAGCGATGTGACGACAGGCGGCCGGATACTGAAGGTGTATCCGCCTAGTAGGAGAGAATGATGCTAGGCCCGAGGTGGACTTTACTGGAACAAGTGGTGTGGGCTGGAAGGCTGGAACAAGTGGATCCAAGTTTCCATGGGTGCCCAAGCAAGGGAGAGAATGGGGGTTGCAAGAAGTTAGCCCAGTGGAGTCCGAGAGGTGAATGACCCCTGCAGCCTCCCCCACCCCCTTGACATAGTCCCGCCTTCCGCTTTTCGGCGCTGTGATTGGCTGAGCCACCCGCTCCGTCAGTCGATGTTCTGGCCGCGCGGCTTGAATATTTCTTTCCTTCGCTTCAACTCTTTTCTCTCTATAATAAGTTCCTGGAAGCTGCTTGCGAATGTCTTTTAGTGGCTTACGGGAGTATAGGGCTGGCACTGATGCATTAGACCTATTGCAACCAGAGGAAACGGCCTGTGGAGAGAGCGAGAGCGAGTTTAAACGTGAAGCTGTACACGTAGCTGTCAGCTCCGAAAACGGAGGCTTCTGATTGGTCGGCCGGGAAGGCGTGGCATGTTTACCTCCAGAGTCCAGAGTGTCAAACTCAGCTGGTTTAAAGGGAGCGTGTTGATTGGCTGGCGGCCTTTTTACCTTAATCGGCACACAGTATTTCAGGATCAGTTACAAATTGGATAGAAGAGTATTTAAAAGATAGAAAGCAGAGAGTAGTTAAAAATGGGGTGAAATCACACTGGAAGGATGTGGATAGTGAGGTAGCTCAGGGTTCAATTATAGGTCCACTACTATTCTTATTGTACAGTATATCAATGACCTTGATGTAGGGATTAAAACAATTTCAAAATTTGCAGATAACACCAAATTTGCTGCCACAGTGAAAGATTTTCATGCCAGTTGTAGGCTACAAAGTGACCTAGGTAAACTACAGTAGTTGCATGGGCAGAGAAGTGCAAATGAAATTCAATTTTGAGAAGTGCAAGGTTTTCCACATAGGAAGGGAAAATAGGGATTTTAGGTATGATATGGAAGGAAATTGGTTAACTTGTTCATTGCGGCCATTTTGGCTTATATTGAGCCAATTTTCATGCATAAACAAGAGCCAGAACATAATACAATGATTAATCCGTTAAATTACAGTAATAGAGCTTTCCAATGACACTTGAATAATTTCTGTAAGTCTGTTTTTCTTGCACCGATCTATCAAAGGTTGGCCAAAATTGCTAGAGAAGAGCGGTTTCGAGCTGTTTTCGCCATGTGTAACGCTGCAGTGAGCTGGCCCAGACTTGGTGGGCGACGGATGAAGAGGTCCCACGCTGCTTGCAACAGCTTGCCTCGCTCCAAGACTACATAATAAGTGGATTTCGGTGTCCGTCTGATGATGAGCACCGCAACATAGGCGTTGAAGTCAGTTGAAGAAGAAAAGGATTTGGGAGTAGTAATAGATAGTTCTATGAAGGTCTCAAAGCAATGTTTGGAAGCAAGAAATAATGCAAACCGGATACTTGGCTTCATAAATAGGAATGTTAGTTACAAGAATAAGGAAGTAATTCTTAAGCTGTATATCTCATACGTTAGGCCCAGCTAAGAGCATTGTATTCAGGCATCGTCACTTTACTATAGGCAAGATATCAATCTCTTAGAAGTTGTAGAGCGAAGAACCACCCAACTTGTTCCTTCCTTGTGGCAACTTGAATATAGGGATAGACTGAAGGAGTTCAAGATGTACTGATTTGAAAAGAGATGCTTAAGAGGAGACATGATACAGTTATTTAAAATGTTCTCTGGTATAAATAGTTTAAATGTTAACAAGTTTTTCTTGTTAGAGGAAGGCAAGAGGGCAAATGGCCATAATAGGAAAGTCGAGAAACGAAACTGTAGGCTAGACTTACATAAGTACTTTATCAGTTACAGGGTTGTAGATTTCTGGAACTCGATGCCCATGGTGATAGTTAATTAAAATAGCACCTCAATGAATATGTTTAAAAGGAGACTGGATGATCACATGGAACACACATGAACACTTGGCTCGTGGCTCGCTACTTGGCTAGCCGGACCAAGTATGTAGCTTACATGTATGAAAAGATTACAGTACTAGAATATAGAGAGCATGGGTAAGTACAGTACTTTACAGTAGGCATTAATGCTTCTCCGTGTATATATTATCATGTACTGGTGTATATATAATGTATTTCACTGTGTGGTTAGATGTTAGTTTTTGACACAGTTCAACCTACCAGGGTATGTTGAAGTGCATTTTAGAACTTGTCGCACTCTCCTGGATGATTACTGTACCAGTTAAGTTGGTTGATATAGTAGTGTATATTCAGTAGCTTTGAGTTATTACCATTAATGTTACTACTTGTGACTTATTATTACAGTAGACAAATCTAATGTAGGTATTCTTTCAATATGGACGATGTCTCATGATACGAAGATGATTTACATTGGATTAAGATTCTTGATGACCACGAATGACCCCAGTGGCTTTTAGTCATCTGTAATTATGCTATGTTATGTTATGTAGTGTATATACATAATGACTGAACATATACTTGAATGATATAAAAACAAAGTTATTACTTTATCTCTCTCTGAGCACGTGGTAAGTAATTTCCAATTAATGTCCTCCAGTTCTACTTGGCAAAGTCCTCTCACTTCTCTTGCCTCTAACCCATTATATATCAATCATACTTTCTTCCTTCCATTCACATTCCGCTCATTCTTACCCACCTATTTATAGTTCGCATTTTCTTTCTCTCTCACTCACTCACAATCAGTCTCATTCTCTATCGTTCCGTTTCTCTCTCTCTCTCTCTCTCTCTCTCTCTCTCACTCTCTCTCTCTCTCTCTCTCTCTCTCTCTCTCTCTCTCTCTCTCTCTCTCTCAGAGAAACGTAATTACGAAAGTTATATAGCAAAGGAAAGTGTAAAAAATCCAAAGCCATTTTATAGTTATGTTAATGGTAATAGAAAATTTAAAACCGGAATAGGGCCATTAATAAATAATGACCAGACAGTAACAGGAGTTAAAACATTGCTAATTTGCTTAATTAATATTTTTGTTCTGTCTTTACTAAGGACAAAAATTACACTACTGCAGAAACAAACGTAACAAAGCATGAAATAGGAAACTTTACCATAAGCAAAAGTGAAGTGGTATGTAAGCTGAACAATTTAAATACTAATAAAACTCCTGGTCCGGATAATATTCACCCAAGAATTCTGAAAAACGTGAAAGAAGAAATAGCTTAGTCCTTGACTAACATATTTAACTTGTCGCTCAACCAGGAAACCGTACCTAATGATAGGAAAACTGCAAATATTACACCAATATTTAAAAAAAGGAAATAAAACCCAAGCAAGTAATTATAGACCAATCAGTTTAACGTCAACCATAGGAAAAATTCTGGAAACAATTCTAAGAGACAAGATAGTAAATTATCTGGAATCAAACAAGTTAATCAGAGATAGCCAACATAGCTTCAGATCCAGTAAGTCATGCCTAACAAATTTGATTGAATTTTATAATAAATTATTTACATATAATGACTCTACTAAATCATTAGACATATTTACTTAGATTTCCAAAAGGCGTTCGATAAGGTACAGTTTGCCGCACAAGTCCTGTTTTCACCATCTCAATAAAATCGTAATTTGGCAGCGTCGGACACACCTCCCCAACTCCCCTCCCTCACTCTACCTCCTACCTTCCACCCCACATTTCCTCCCTCTCTTTCACTGTCCGAATCATAGTATCTCACGGTTATGAAGTAGGTGTGTTGTAAATCACTTAAACCACTTGCTTTCATCTCATTTTATTGATACCCTAGCCGTAAATTAATATATCAAAAAGGTTCTTAACCCCTTCCGTACCGTCGATATCCTTTTTTATTTTATTATAGTGTTACGGCTGGATCGGCAATACATATTCGGGATTCTTGATCGTAGGACAGAAATGGCTTATGTGACAACGACACGCTCGATTCCAGTCCCAAATACTATATGCTCCAGACAACAAAAGCACCAACGCCCTACAGAGTTATCGTCTATGGTAACGAGGTACCTTAACTCGGCGAAAGTGTACAACAGGGGTAGGCTATGAGGCTAAACTCCCTCAGACATTTATAGGTTACGTTATTACTAAAGAAATGCAATACTCAAGAAACTACGTTAATATTAAGCCTCTAATAATGTAGAATAGAAGCAGGCTAAAGGTATGACAGTGAAATGCTAAATGACAAATGTACACGCCTACTTGAAAGCGCGTGCACTAGAATAACTGTCCCCTACTAACATGCACTAGCATGTAGCATACAAGATGTTCATGATCCAGTAGATACCTAATAATACACATGGAAGGAACATAAATAGTAGTCACTTATTATAATAATGAATCTATACTTGGAATAACTAAAAGGTTGCAGGCAACAGTACTGCGCCGGTAGCCTACTACCGCATAGGCTACTTCGCTTCTCTCACTCTGTCTCCCCTCTGAGTCCGTATGCGCCCTACGCAATAGAACTCCGGAAACAGCAGCAAAACGACAGTGCAGTTAATTGATACATGAAAGTATTAATAGTGTTGTCTTGTGTGTGAGTAATGTGTATTGTAAAGTGTTATATACATAAACTTAAAGAGAGCTGCAATGCATAGTAAAATAAAGATATAACCCACTCATCATCCCCATGTGTTCTAGCTAGCAGGCCAAGTCACAGGAACAACGAGTCCCAGCACCGAAAGCGAGAACCCAGGAAAAGACTGCAGAGAACACAAGGACAGATAAATTACGTTACTCTACTATACCGGCACTACGAGCGAGCTGTAGTCTCTGGTACTGCACTCGCTCCTGGCTCGGTAGGCAAATCAAGGCTAAGTCCTCGCCCCTCTACAGACAACTCCTGGGCATGGTCGGGCTCTTACACATGGCACTAGTCTAGTCACAAATTGGATGATGAGCTGGGCATATAACTCGTGAACATGTAGAACGTTCACCAACTATCCTCATCAAGAAGATCGCTGTTCACATTAACCCCTTAAATCTAATACATGTAAATATATGCTTGTCCTAAGAGTAATACGAGAGGTGAGTGCTGAAACTCCTTTAGGACCTCAAGGGAAGGTTATGCATTTAAATAGAGAGAAGAATGAAATGAGAGTAATGTCGTCAGAGAGAAAGAGTGCAACCGTGAGAAATTGGGAGAGAGGGCAAGGGATGTTAGAATCTCAAAGGTTCTAGGCAACCTGGTCATAGAGCACACAGCGAGCCTCCAGGCAATGTGCTGTACGACAACATGGGCAGCCCAGGCAGCATAGGCAGGCGGCAATGTACTACCAACCCTGTCGCACCTAGCTATAAGCGCAGGGCTGCCAACCGGTCCATACGTCTGGCAACCACCCCCCCGGCAGCGCGGCGCATTGCTACCCTCTCGCTCTGAAGTCTAACTCACTCTCTCTCTCTGAATTCCTATTGTCTTATCTATCAACTTCTCTATTGATACTACATATTAAATGGAAGGTCTCGACATGGCTTAAAACAAAACCCACCACTGGTTAGCAGATGACGAGACCTTTGCAGAGATACAAAGAACATAGTTATACGTTGTCACACTCAATATAAGCAGCCAGCACGGCACAGCGGCACAGCGGCACAGCGGCACCGCACCGCGGCGGCACAGTGGAGTACCAAGGAGTACAATCAGGTTAAGTTGCCACGCACTGGGTGCGTCACAGCCCCCCCAAGATTTTAGATAATCGACCTTAGAAGCATTATCAAAATCTGACAGGCAACCAACCGACCTGCTACCCTTAGCTGCCACTAATTGCAAAAGGTGCACAACAACTGAAGTGTGAATTATACATAAAACACAATATCGCATGCATCATGCTACAACAATAAAGACTTACAAAACTAAAAAAAAAAATTCTCGTTTATTTTATTGTTTTATAATCTTTTTGGACGGCGTTATGATAGCCTAATTTTACTCCTGCTCAACCCACACACCGTGCACGACTATCCTGGATCATCAACCCTTGATAGACAATCTGCTATCACGTTCTCACTCCCGGCAATATGCTGAATGTTGAGATTATACTCTTGGAGCATTAGGAACCACCTGGTCAACCGCATATTCCGATTGTGAAACTGATTTAGGAATTTCAAGGGATGATGGTCCGTATAAATCGTCACTACCGGGCCGTAGGCTGGAACATAAACTTCGAAATGTTTGAGCGACAAAACGATAGCAAGAAGCTCCTTCTCTATAGTCGAGTAATTCCTTTGTGCCGAATTAAACTTGCGAGAAAAGAAGCTCACTGGGTGTTCCAAGCCCTCGGAATCAGTCTGCAGTAACACTGCCCCGGCACCCACACCGCTGGCATCAGTCGCCAGCTGAAAACTCCTGGAGAAGTCTGGGGCTCTCAAAATCGGATGTGTACACAGCAGGTGCTTGACTAGGTCGAAAGCCCTCTGACACTCCGCAGCCCAACAGAACTTCACTGACTTCGACAGTAGATCAGTTAACGGTGCTAAGACAGTAGAGTATCCCCGGATGAAGCGCCTATAATAGCCTATCATACCTAGGAACCGCATGACCTGGCGCTTAGTGGTGGGCCTGGGAAACATATTGATAGCCTGTATCTTGCTCAGGGGGGGGCACACCCGGCCTAACCCGACCACGAAGCCAAGATACTGCACAGTAGCCTTTACAAACTCGCACTTCCTCAGGTTCACCACCAGCCCAGCATCGTGCAACTTCCCAAACAGGGTCTCTAAGTGCCTTAGGTGATTTTCAAAATTGTCATCATACACTATCACGTCATCAAGGTAGACCGTGCAGTTAGGGATTTCGTCACAAATATCGTTCATCAGGTTCTGAAACGTGGCAGGTGCGTTCTTAAGCCCATAAGGCATTACGTTACATTGGTAGGTCTTGCCATCTACCACAAAACCACAAACTTGCTTAGCTCGGTCCGACAGGGGTACTTGCCAGTAGCCTTTTACAAGATCAATTTTAGTAAGGTACTTTGCATTCCCTATCTTGTCCACGCTGTCGTCAACTCGAGGCAAAGGGTAGGGGTTGGTAGTGGTCAAGCCATTTAGCCTACGAAAATCTATGCAGAACCGCACCTTGCCGTCAGGTTTTGGCTGCAACGTGACGGGTGATGTCCACTTCACATAACCTTCAGTGATCATCCCTCTCTCAACCATGTACTTTAACTCCTCCCGTAAAGCTGGCAACTTTACCGGGGGCACACGGTAGGGCACTGACTTGAAGGGCACATTATCACCGACGTCCACGTCGTGCGTTACCTGAGTAGTGAGACCTGGGTGTTCGGCGAAAACAGAGGGGTATGACCTGAACAGGCCTAGGACAGCAGCACCCTGGTGCTCAGGCAGGTGACTTACAGCTTGCCTAGCCTCTTGTTCAGTATTCCCCGCCCACTGTTCCGCGGAAATGACACAGTCCCAGCTATCCTCCTCAGCAGCATGACTGTCCCCACCTCCTTCTCCACCCTGGCCGCTGCAGGCCAGCACAGGGACAGTGAGAGGCTCTGAGGGGCGTCTCACATACTCTTTCATGAGGTTAACATGACATAACTGATGTTTTTCTCTACGGTCAGGTGTTGCAACGAGATAATCAAGGTCGGACAGTTTCTTAGCCACCACATACGGCCCAATAAACTTGGCAGAAAGGGGGTGTCCAGGCAAAGGTAAAAGCAACATTACCTCCTGACCCACCGAAAACTCCCGAAGCTTCACCTTGGCGTCATACTGGTGCTTCATGACCGCCTGTGCATTAACCAAGTTATTACCTGCCGCTGCCATGCAACCTATAAGTCTCTCCCGGCTCTCAAGGATATATTTAAGTACAGACCCCGGCTTCTCTGCGCCCTCCCAGATCTCTTTCATCATACTTAAAGG